>OY757552.1:545769-562319 GCA_963584105.1 Alviniconcha strummeri
TGTTCGCTTACATAATTAATCACATACACGTACATACTGACATACAGTTAGTGCTGTTCACTTACTTATTAACGTACAGTCACTATTGTTCATTTACATATTAACAGATACCACTGTTCTCTTACATGTTCACATGCTCGTATTACTGTTCTGTGTATATTAGCATACAGTTACTATCGTTCACATACTTATTAACATACGTTTACTACTGTTCACTTGCTTATTAACATACACTTACTATTGTTCACTTACATATTAACATTCATTTACTACTGTTCATTGACATTAGTGACTATAATTATGCAGAGGGGAACCCTTAGGGAATACAGTAACTGTGGGGTGGAGAGTGAGTGTGGGGTGTGGAGGTGGGGTGGAGAGTGACTGTGGGGTGGAGAGTGAGTGTGGGGTGTGGCGGTGGGGTGGAGAGTAACTGTGGGGTGGAGAGTGAGTGTGGGGTGTGGCGGTGGGGTGGAGAGTGACTGTGGGGTGGAGAGTGAGTGTGGGGTGTGGCGGTGGGGTGGAGAGTGACTGTGGGGTGGGTTTGAGAGTGAGTGTGTGGGTGTGGCGGTGGGTTTGAGAGTGAGTGCGTGGGTGGGGTGGAGAGTGAGTGTGGGGTGGGGTGGAGAGTGAATGTGGGGTGAGGTGGAAAATGAGTGTGTGGGTGTGGCAGTGGGGTGGAGAGTGGGTGTGTGGGGTGTGGCGGTGGGGTGGAGAGTGAGTGTGGGGTGTGGCGGTGGGGTGGAGAGTGAGTGTGGGATGTGCCGGTGGTGTGGAGAGTGACTGTGGGGTGTGGCTGTGCAGGTGTTTTGGGCCAGTGGGGCCCTGCTGGAGGTGATGCTGGCGGCGCTGGTCATGCCGGTCATGGGCTGGCGCTGGCTCTTCGCTTTCACTGCCGTCCCCGTCTTCATCGCCTTTGCCGGCTGTCTGGTGAGTCTTTGTGCTCTCTGTCTGCCGTCTGGTGAGTCTTTGTGCTCTTTGTCTGCTGTCTGGTGAGTCTTTGTACTCTCTGTCTGCTGTCTGATGAGTCTTTATGCTGCTCTGCCTGCTGTCTAGTGAGTTTGTGCTCTCTGTCTGCTGTCTGGTAAGTGCTTGTGCTCTCTGTCTGCTGTCTGGTGAGTCTTTGTGCTCTCTGTTGTCTGGTGAGTCTTTGTGCTCTCTGCCTGCTGTCTGGTGAGTCTTTGTGGTCTCTGCCTACTGTCTGGTGAGTCTTTGTGCTCTCTGTCTGCTGTCTGGTAAGTGCTTGTGCTCTCTGTCTGCTGTCTGGTGAGTCTTTGTGCTCTCTGTTGTCTAGTGAGTCTTTGTGCTCTCTGCCTGCTGTCTGGTGAGTCTTTGTGCTCTCTGCCTGCTGTCTGGTGAGTGCTTGTGCTCTCTGTCTGCTGTCTGGTAAGTGTTTGTGCTCTCTGTCTGCTGTCTGGTGAGTCTTTGTGCTCTTTGTCTGCTGTCTGGTGAGTCTTTGTGCTCTCTGCCTGCTGTCTGGTGAGTTTTTGTGCTCTCTGCCTGCTGTCTGGTAAGTGCTTGTGCCGCTCTGCCTGCATCGTGTTCGTCCAGCACCGGTGACCCCGTGCCGTTGAGAGAACGTTAAACTGCAGTTACCAATGTCTTAAGTTAAACTGCAGTTACCAGTGTCTTAAGTTAAACTGCATTTACTAGTGTCTTAAATTCCTAAGTTCCCATTGAAAAAATTGAAAATGTATCAGTTAAGTGGCAATGCCATTCAGTTTTTTTAATCATATATTAGCCAAAGAAAACAAAAAGTATTTGTTGCTGGACATTATTCACCTGAGGGCTCAGTCGAAGTTGGAGTTCCACAGGGGTCTGTTCTTGGACCTTCTTCTCTTCAGTATTTACATAAATGATCTCCCGTTGAATATTTCATCTACTGAAGTTGATTGTGACATGTTTGCTGATGATTAGTCTCTTTCTGCTTCTGGAAATAACATAGCTGCTATAAATGCTAAGCTGCAGCCAAGTATCCAAGAAGTAACTAAATGGTGCTCTGCGATGCAATGTTGCTCAACCCAGAGAAAACTAAAAGTATGGTAGTAGCCACGCGTCAAAAGCATCAGCGTGGTCTACCTCCTCTCTGTCTCATGTTGAATTCACAGGTAATAGAATAGGTTTCAGAACATAGTCACCTTGGTGTTATTCTTGATGACCAACTTAAATGGCAAGCTCATATTAACAGTATTACTAACGCTGTTAAACATGTGTACTTGCTGTCCCGCCTCAGACACCTTCGTAACAGTGAAGCTTGTAATACGTTTTTTCACGCGCGCATTATGTCCAGAATTAATTGTGTCTCTAATGTATGGGATAGCTGTAGTGATGTACATCTCAAAAAACTTAAAGCTGTTCACAAACGTGCAGTCAAAGTTCTTTGTGCTGCTTCGCCAGTGCTAACTGGACGAGGACACATTTCATATGGTCCATTACCTTTAAAAGAGCATCTTCAGTGTAATAAATGTATCTTAGTGCATTAGCCCTGATCTAACCCTTTGTGGTTGACTGGGATCAAAGCACCAACTAACTAACTAACTAAATCTTAGTGCACAAAGTTATCCATAACAAATCACCCCAATATTTCAGACAGCTTGTCCACATTGGAGCGCGCAACGAGCATAGTTCACGGAACAGCATTCTTATTTTGCCCCAAAGAAGAATTCACATTTATAAGATGAGTTTTGTTTATTCTGGATCCATTTGTTGGAATGCGCTACCTAAAAGTTTTAAAATAGCATGCTCAGTGAACACATTGCAATCTAAAGCTCTTCAACATTTTCGTACCGAATGTAGCACATAGGTTGTCAGTCTTGAACCGTACAGTATTTACTTTCCTAATGTTTGATACACCTGGCATTTTATGTGTTTATGTATAAGTGAGTGTACATGCCCAAGCGTGTGCGAGAAATTTTATTTTAAGCGTGTGGATATATTTTCCTTGAATGGTGAGGTACATTTCTTTACTTGAGTGTGTGTGTGTGTGTGTGTGTGTGTGTGTGTGTGTGTGTGTGTGTGTGTGTGTGTGTGTGTGTGTGTGTGTGTGTGTGTGAGTGTGTGGGTGTATGTAATATGTGCATACATGTGTGTATATATACATGTATGTGTGTGTATGTATATCACTTCTATATCTTTTGCCTATTAATTAGTTTATATTATTGTTGTTGTGTTGGTGGTTTTATTATTTGATTTTTAATTTTCTTTATTTAGTATCCGATTCCTTTTCTTTGATGTCGTTTTCTTAAGCTTAATTTTATTCCTCCCCTTCCCCTGCTCTCTCTGTAAATTACCCAAAATGTTGTTTTTTGTTTGTTTTTGTTGTTGTTGTTGTTGTTTTTACCTTTTCGCTCTAGTTGTTTTTCACTTTTTTTCTTCTTCTTTTTTTAAATTTCTTTTTTATTATTTCCATTGTGGTCGCTGTCTCGTTTATTATTATTGATGTTCTATTTGTCTATATCCTTCTATCATAATATTTCACTGTGAGTGTCTTGGTTATTAGTAGTACTGTAGCAACGGCAGATATGTGAGTCGGCCTTTGTGCTAATATCTTCACCGTTGAGAAATAAAGTTTAATCTCTCTCTCTCTCTCTCTCTCTCTCTCTCTCTCTCTCTCTCTCTCTCTCTCTCTCTCTCTCTCTCTCTCTCGCTCTTGCTCTTTCTCTCTCTTCCAAAATGGCGGCTGACCTACGGAAGTGTGGTTAACTGCTCGTCAGCATTTGTGTGCTAGTGGTGTTTAGCTGGAGAGTTAGTTCTTTCTTTCTGTACCAAAGTGATTGTAACAGACTGGCAGTGGCCGAAGAACCAAGGATGGAAGTGCTGAGGCAAAGTTCACGTAGTTACGGACATTTTTTTAATTTTTTATTTGCTGGTGTGTTTTTGCCGGTTTGTGTCGGACACTTGGATCACCCAGCGTCAGTGGCCCGCTGCCTGATGGCAGATGGTCGCTGTTGACTTGTTCATTGTTAACCTTTGGTGGATCAGGCGCCAGGATGCGGATCAGGAGGTGAAAGAAGACTAGTGCCAAGAATAGCAGCACAACGTTATCTTGTCATTCTTGAGAGTTTACTTTATGTGATGCTGTGAATTCATATTCGAACTTGCCGTGTTTTTTTCGCCGGCCAGCCCGGCTGGCCCTCACCAGTTGCCAGTTACGTCACACCCACCGTTGGCGGTGGGGAGAAAGTACTGACACGCCGTCAAGAGGTCATAAAAACACTCAACCAGCAGCGTCGGCTTATCTTTTCCACGCCACACAGCTTCGACAGTATTAGCTGCACACCGTCACGCTCCAACCATCTGCAAGCTAAGTTGACCAGATTTTTTTCTGTATTATCATTTGCTAGTTTAGTACTGCCTGTCTGCAGTTTGTTGTAGAGAAAGGTATTTTTGCTGAAAATTTACGCATGATTTGAATTGTCTAAGTAAAATAAGCGTTCCGTTTAACCTTTTTTTTTTTTTTTTTTTTTTTTTGCTCCACATCTCGCCATGTAATGCGCCCCCTTGTCTCCCTAGGCCATGAGTTCGCCCCTCCCTCCACCATGTTATTGACTACTTAGCCAACACTTGACTTCTGTTTAAACTGCAGCCGCCATGGCGCTCCAGAGCTCGTCTCTGTTTGCCTGGGTGCCCAATGTTGAAATGAAGAAAGATCCCAAGCAAATGACGTTCGATATACCTCACTGTTTAATGCCCCTCACCAGACAGATTTTCTACAGGCGTTACGGTTGTGATGTTGCAGGAACTGCGGGGTATCAGGTGGACCGGCTGGATGAGGGCACCAATCCAACCAGGACCATCCATGTAGAAGACAGTAATGACATCAGTATAGTATCCACTGACCTTCCCAGCCAGGACCTTCTCCGGACTAAGATCCAAGTCAAGTGTGATACTGTTAAGCTAGTGACAATAACGATCCTCTACAGCACAGGTACAGTCCTAGTCCAGGGAAACAGGTGTCCCCGTTGGAGAGACGAGGAGTTCAGTTCCCTCATCAAATGCATTAGGGCCATCTACGCCTTTGTCGACCGGGTGAAGGAGCCGGAGTTGCATGAAACAGTAACAACGAATCTGCGCAACTCCACTTGCCGACTGTTTCACCATCGCCGACAGGGGAGCCCTGACTACACGATGTTAGACCTAGGTGCAGCCCGCGTCCACAGTTGCCAAGGACAACCGGGAGTACGAGAAGGAGCTCGCGTCGACTTCAGGCCCTCAGTCCCAAGTCAGCCTCACCTTCAGCAGCTCCAGTCCCGGTTTCCCAGCATATCAAGTCGACCCGCCACCTGGATCATACCCGTGCCACACCTCCTACCACACCCCGCCAGCCCGCCACACCCCGCCAGCCAGCCTACCCAGTCACACCTTCACCACACCACGCCTCCCTAGTCACTGAGCTGGAGAGAGAGAGAATTTTGTGCTTAATGTTCTCGGATGTCATGAGACATATTAGGGACAAACTATACGAGACTCTTAATACTGCTACGAGAAAAACTGGTTGGCTGTAAAACGATTTATTTTGGATTAGTCCACCTCTGTCGAGGGGACCCATGTCAGGACCCAGGAGGAAAGTTAAATTTTGAAATTTAGTGCCCTAGTGGCCTTAAAATTTGTATTTTATTTTCCTCAAAAGTTAAAATTTACATTAAAATGCGGATAAAACCCTTCCTAGGACCAGTTTAAAAACAACTATTGCTAACAGTAACTTAACTTTTTAAAAGACTTTTGGTTAAAACATAGCTATGAACGAAAATTATATTTACTTTTAAGACATTTATTTAAGAACAACTACAGTTTTACCTGATTAGGTTAAAAAGTTTGAGTATTTAAAACTATTTGCTTGACATATCTCCAAAGTTAGCGTCTTTGTCTTTCTGTTTCTTCCCTCTCCTCTTCTTTCTGTTTACCGTTTCAAACGGCACTGGCGGCATTGGCGGCACGACGACCTGAGCTACCTGAGGGAGTGACTTAGGCTTAAGACATTCCTCCGTTAGTGCACACAAGCGTGCTAAGATGTTATTTACGCTCGGCTGCTCGTTCATTGGCTGTTCGGTTTCGGGTTCAGAGACCCACCCATCGTTCAGCTGTACAGTTTGAATGGCAACTGACACCTTGTTTTCCAAGTTTACCTGTACCTCTACCGCTACAGTTTTGATTGGTACTACCCGAGGGCTTTCTGTTTGTGTTGCCACCGTGGCAGTGAGGCGTTGTTTAATACTATGGACTACTTTGTCCGTGGCTCTTTCGATCAGTTGTTGCTCCAGTCTGTTGAGGCGGAGCTTTTCTGTATTCGTTTGAATTTGTTTTTTCTTGGCTTTAGTTTTTAGGGCCCTAGAGGCCAGTACAGTGGGGTTTTCAGTATAGCTGGGACACAAGTTTGAACCTTGTTCCCCGCAGCATCCGCGTAGCTACGTTTTGGTGGTTCGAATGTTTTTGAGACTGCGGGCTCTTCACGCCAGAAGGGGTCGTGCGGCGCAGTCTCTGCTATCGGCTGTAGTGGCTTTTTCCTATCCTCATTACCTAAGTCTCCGTCGGACCACATGGTACCGACTTTAGTTGTGGCCCTACCCCTACTTTTACTAAGCTACACCTACTTTAACTACAATTTTACAATTTTTGTTTTGTCCCTATCACTTTAATCTCTACTCACTCCCTACTTCCTGGTTTTAATATTTGGAACTGCAGGCAGACTTCTTTATCCCTAGTCTATAATTTGGAACGGGTATCAAAAAGTCTACATTGCTATTTTGCCACCTATCAATTTGGAATTGTCGCTTGGTTGCGTTTAGAGTCAAAAAACTACTCTACCAAACTATACTCACTACACCGTCGCTGCTCTTTTGGACCGGTTGCAGTGGCTCTCGGGCAGCTCTCTGAGTCGTTCGTGCTATCTGCTGCTTTTCTGCTCCTTGTTCTCAGTGTTAAGTGGGGGAGAAGACGACCAGCTAACACTACCTAACTGCCCCAGCTCATCTCTCGACGCGGCCACTACATACAACACAGATCCCAGCCATGACTCAACCATCGACAATCACGAATCAACGCCTCCCAATCACGACTCCGCTATCACCGCGCCACCACCAAATCACACGGATCGTGACGCCAGGACAACTAGGGACAGTCCCCCCATCCGCTCATCAAGTACAAGGCCGTCACCTCGTCACACCGACCGTGACGCCAGGACGCCAAGGGAACAGATGGCGGAGTGCAGAGTCTCACCAGGCAAAACACACGTGCTGATTGGGGACTCTGTGTTCGGACAAATCAGACCAGAGCTGATGTACCCTCACAAAGCACAGCAAAAGATTAGCATCTCCGGCCTCACCGTGGACGACCTTCTACACTGGCTGCAAAATGTTCCAAAATGCAGAGACGTCCAGCTGCTGGTCGTCCACGTCGGGGTGAACACGTGCTGGGTGAACACCGTCACGGAGAGCATGTGGAGGGCACAGCTCAAACTGCTCAAGTCAATGCCGTCGCCCAGCTCTCCTCTCTAATCCCGCCACAAGGAGAGCACCCCCTGAGGAAGACGGTGGCCGCTTCAAACGCTGCCTTGGTGAAGGCGTGTCACAGTGAGCAAGTTATGCTCGCTGACCACACCGTCACCTGCACCACGAACAGCGGCGCCCCCCGGAAAGCGCTCTACCGTGATGCTCTGCACCCAAGCCCCAAAGGCACCGTGCGACTTGCGTGCAATGTCAAGTACATGTATGTGGGCCAACCCCGACCTCCCTTTCGACCCCAAGAACGCCCTTCCCATCCGTTACCCTCTGCTGTTGTTGAGTGTTGCTTTACGTCCACAGAAACCATAAGGCTTATTAGGGACGGGAGCCCAGGACGGCCACCTCGACTTTCACACAGCTCCTGAGCTCTGGCCCTCTGCTAATGGCCGAGTGCCGTCGCTGGAGACCCCTTCGTTTCAGCCACGTTTTGACTGCCCGCCAAGCCAGCACCTCAGAGAGGGCGGTGGGAGGAGCCAGCGGTACAGAAATGAGCCAGCTGTTTCAACCACTCGCGGTCCTTTCCCACCACCTCCACTGCTACAACAACGGCCTGCGGATACGGAAAGCTCCATCCCACAACGACGGCTGGGTGACGCCCCACTACACCATCAGCCTCACCGCTACAGCAGAGGAACACCCCAACACCGTGATGTCGGCACCGCTCCGCCACCCTTCAGTGGCTGGTACGGAGCACATTGACACACTCTCCGCAGGTGGGCCGCGCCACCGCCGCAGTCCAGCTATGGAGCTCTCCCGCCACGTTGACGTCAGTGTACATACGGGCCCACTGCCCACCCTTCCTTCAACACACAGCAAGCCAGCATCGTCCTGCACCCCCATCGCACCAGTTGGGTGGGGGGGGTGCAGCGGAGACACTTGTATAACGCAAGTTTGCAGTGTGTGTCCAGCAGTGTGTTTTAACGGTAGTTTATTTCTGTACACACCTGACTGGTGTGTGCTTGTGGCGTGAATGCGTGCGTGTGTGTGCGCGCGTGCGCTCGATCGTGCACGCGAACAACTTATAGTTCCTGATATGAGTGCGTTACTCTTACTCTGTAACCAGTACCAGAGACTGACTTACTGCGTCAATCATCACGGCGCTATTGTGTGTTGCACTGCCCCGGTCTGTGACACTGACAGACTTGTATACTCATGGCCTTGAGACAATTATAGTTTATAGTATACGTCCAGGATCCTGGTGGACACGTTGGTGTTTTTCATTTGCTGAATACTTTGTGTTTTGCGTCTATTCAGGATCACGAACAGTAGTGCTTGCTCCGTTTGCATTAACTGGTGGGCACGTTAGTATATTCCACTACCTAATTTATACTTCGTGTTAGAAACTGTTCAAGAACCCGAGCGGCTGTGTCTGCTCCCTTTGAATAGTTAACCGGTGGAAACGTTGGGATATTTCATTAGCTGAATAGTTTGTGTCTGCATCTGTCCAAGAACTCGAGCGGCTGTGCCGGCTCCCTTTGGATTGTTAATCGTGTTTCGTGTGGATTCCCTCTGCTTTGTTTTCCGAAATTTGTACTACCAGTTCGTTTTGTTGTTGTTCTTGTTGTTTTCAGTTGTATGCGCCATTGTCCTCTGGGATATATATATGTAACATTTAAAGGAACATTTAATCACGCAGAGATTTGAATTTCTGCATTTTTCAGTTCTAGGAACGGATTGTTAGTCAGGGTTTAGCATGTCCAGCGACTGTCTCCGATTCGGTCACCTTAATGTGTACCACATTCAGAAAAAAATTCATGATCTTAATGTCTTCTTTGAATCCCATCAACTCTTCCACCTGTTCGGTCTCAGTGAGACTAGGCTGAAAAGCCACATTCCAAGTGAAGGTCTGTCTCTTCCTCACTATTCACTAATCCGAAAGGATGCTGCCAGATCTCAGCACACAGGTTTAGTTGTTTACATACATTCTTCAGTCAGCAAAATTGTCCGTCGCCGTCCTGACTTAGAGTCTGAAGCAGCAGAAAGCGTGTGGTTAGAAATACAAACGCGCAAGTCCAGTATTTTAGTTGGTTATATTTATAGAAACCCAGCTTCAACGATTGACTGGTATGATCAGTTTGTTACAATGATGGACAGGGTGCAGGGCTGTAATTTGAATGTTGTCCTGTTGGGTGATTTTAATATTGACATGCAAAAAAGTAACCCAGCATGGGATTCCACAGTATCCTTATTTGGCCTAAATCAAATGATTACGTCACCTACGAGAATCACTCCCCATTCTTCAACACTAATTGATCATATTTACACAAGTGATACTAGCATTGTGTCAAATATTATAGTGCCTGCCACAGGAATAAGCGATCATTTTCCAGTGTGCTGTACCTTGTCTGTCAAAACTGTGAAGCCTGTTCTGAATGTCCACTCTTCAATTGTTTACCGATGTTTCAAACAGTTTGATGAAAGAGCTTTTTTGATGGATTTGCACGTAATCCCCTTTAAAAATGTGTACAATTTTTCGCGACCCTAATGTGGCACTGTCACACTGGATTGACTTATTTCTTGATGTTATTAATAAGCATGCCCCCCTCAAAAAAAAGCCGGTGAAACAGCAAACCCTTCCACCATGGCTGAACACTGATATAAAGCAAGCCATGTTACTGAGGGACAAGTGTAGGAAGCAAAAGAAATTTGTAGAATATAAGCAACAACGTAACCGTGTAAATTACCTTATGAGGGAAGCCAAGAAAAAATAATGACCTTGCCGGAAATAAAGCAGATATATCATCCATGTGGAGAGCTATCAACACACTCACTAAAGGCCACAGCCCTGCAAACAATAATCTTCCATCGGAACTCACACCAGATGTCTTTAACGCCCACTTCGTATCTGTAGTCTCCAAGTTTTTACCAGATGATCAAACCGATGGGTCTCAGTATAATTGTCCTAATAGGTTACTAAACTTTTGCAGAGATCGAATCTCTCAAAATACCACATTTTCAATTCCTCCTATATCTGTATTCGAAGTAGGAATATCTATCTTAAAGCTGGATAATAAGAAATCTACAGGTTGTGATGGTATTAATGTCAAACTTCTAAAAATTGCCCTTCCTTACATAGCTGAGACACTTACATATATTTATAACTTATGCATACAAAGAATGTTTTTCCAACCGCATTCAAGAGAGCTAAAGTAATTCCACTCCCTAAAACAAAAACTATCTCCACTGATCTGAACGATTACCGCCCTATCTCGATCCTGTCTGTTCTCACAAAGCCACTAGAAAGACATATTCATAAACATTTGACAAACTTTTTAGAAACACACCAGCTTTTCCATTCCTTTCAGTCTGGCTTCCGATGTGGGCATTCTTGTCAAACGGCAGTTACCCGTTTAACTGATATTTGGCTCTCATCTTTCAACAACCGTCAAATGTCAGGCGCTGTATTTCTCGATTTTCGCAAGGCTTTTGACCTGGTTCATCACGATATTTTACTGAAAAAAATATTCACGTACAACTTAAGCATCGCAAGTATAGCTTTCTTAAGATCTTATTTACAGGATCGTATACAATGCGTCCTTGTAAATGGCACATACTCCCAAGAAACGTCTATAACAAGTGGAGTGCCTCAAGGGTCGATCCTAGGCCCACTTCTGTTTTGCATCTTTATTAATGACTTGCCCCTGTGTCTTACACGTGCGTCAGTCCAATGTGATTTATTTGCTGATGATGGTACCCTTAATACAGCTAATGACAACATAGATAATATACGTAGGGATTTACAACAAAGTCTATATGATGTCTCTGGATGGTGTAGAAATCGGATGGCACTGAATCCGACGAAAACAAAATGCATGTTGATGGCAAAAACACCAGAAAAAAAGCTCCCTTTAGATCTAAAGTTCGAGACCACGCCAATAGAGCAAGTTTCAAAACATCGCCTACTTGGAGTGACTGTAGTCGAACAGCTAAAGTGGCAAGCACATATTAACAACATGTGCAAAACCGTTTCTGGAAATATTTTTCTTCTTTCGAAACTGAGCCAAATTTGTCAGCCAAAAATCCAAATTAGTCTTCTTCTTCGCACACATTATGTCACATATGAACTATGTTTCAAATGCATGGGATGGATGTGCCGGTGTGCACATGAAGCAGCTGTATTCTCTCCACAAACGTGCCGTAAAATTCTTTATGCCAATTCCTAATTTAGACTACAAACAAAAGTGCTGTGCTTTCAAACTACTCCCTTTAGACAAACAACTATTGCTCAACAAATGTGTTCTAATGCAAAAGGTTGTTCACGGCAAAGCCCCGCAGTATCTGAAAGATCTCATGATTCCATCTGAACGTCTTCATGTTCATGGGAATAAACAGCTTTTGCCCAGAACAAGGATTGATATCTTTAAAACGAGTTTCTCCTTTTCAGGCTCCTTAGCGTGGAATAGTTTAGCTCATCATCTCAGATACCCCATGGAATTAAAAACGTTCAAAAGGAAAGCATTTCAGGCACTTGCTAAGCCAACTTGAATACTTCGTTTTACTTCTTCTTTTTTCTTTTTTCTTTTTTTCTTCTCGCGCGTCAGACAGCTTGACACGAAATGTATAGAATGTTGTTATTGTTTTCCCTTCCTTGCTCTTGTAAAGTTTTAGATTTGTGTGTGTGTGTGTGTGTGTGTGTGTGTGTGTGTGTGTGTGTGTGTGTGTGTGTGTGTGTGTGTGTGTGTGTGTGTGTGTGTGTGTGCGTGTGGTATTTTCATGAAATATTTACCTTTGTTTTTCTCCTGGTCATCTTGCCTGTGTGTCAGTTCTTTCCAGAATGATCTTTATAGAGAAAACCCGAAGCTGCTGTGTGTCAGTTCCTTCCAGAATGATATTTAGAGAGAAAACCCGACGCTGCTGTGTGTCAGTTCTTTCCAGAATGATCTTTAGAGTAAATCCTGAGGTGCCTGTTTGTCAGTTTATTTCAAAATGATCTTTAGAGAGAAAACCCGAGGCTGCTGTGTGTCAGTTCCTTCCAGAGTCTGTGCGCTACCTGGCGGCGGCCGGCGACATGCAGCAGGCGATGAGTGTGCTGCAGCGACTGGCGAGGGCCAACCACAGCTCCCTGCCCCCCGGCAACATCCTCGCGTCTACACAGGTGGGCCTACCGCTTCACGGGGCGGGGGGGGGGGGGGGATGGGGGGGGGAGGGGGGAATAGGGAAGAATGGAACAGCGTTTGTGTGTATGTGTGTGTGTGTGTGCGCGCGCGCGCGTGTGTGTGTGTGTGTGCGCGCGCATGTGTGCGTGTGTGTGTGTGAGTGTGAGTGCATGTGGGGGGAGGGGGGGGGACTCGAGCGTAATCTCTCTCTCTCTCTCTCTCTCTCTCTCTCTCTCTCTCTCTCTCTCTCTCTCTCTCTCTCTCTCTCTCTCTCTCTCTCTCTCTCTCTGACACACACTTATGCACACGCACATATACACACATGTACACACACACACGCACACACACACACACACACACACACACGTACACACACACACATATGCACCCATACACATACACGCGCACACGCACACACACACACGTACACACACATGTACACGCACACACACACATGAGTACACACACACACACACACACACACACACACACACGCCACCCCGTGCCTAGTCCCCAGGGTATGTCGGTCAGGTATCCCGGGGCAGTCTGAGGGACCTGTTCAGCGCGGAGTACCGGCGCACCACCATCCTTCTCTGGCCCGTGTGGTTCGGATCCAGCTTCGCTTACTACGGCATCGTCTTGGCCAGCCCGCTGCTCTTCACGCAGCGATCCACGAGACCAGGTACGTACGGCTCCTATCAGCGCTGATGCTGAACACCTGGATGGGCTGTCGCCTTGGACACGGCTGTCTTTGGTGGGTTAGGTGTAGCTGTAGTCGTCATGGACACGGCTGTCTTTGGTGGGTTAAGTGTAGCTGTAGTCGTCATGGACACGGCTCTGTCTTTGACAGGTGGGTTAGGTGTAGCTGTAGTCGTCATGGACACGGCTCTGTCTTTGACAGGTGGGTTAGGTGTAGCTGTAGTCGCCTTGGACACGACTGTCTTTGGTGGGTTATGTGTAGCTGTATTCGTCATGGACACGGCTCTGTCTTTGACAGGTGGGTTAGGTGTAGCTGTAGTCGTCATGGACACGGCTCTGTCTTTGACAGGTGGGTTAGGTGTAGCTGTAGTCGCCTTGGACACGGCTCTGTCTTTGACAGGTGGGTTAGGTGTAGCTGTAGTCATGGACACGGCTCTGTCTTTGACAGGTGGGTTAGTGTATCTGTAGTCGTCATGGACACGGCTGTCTTTGGTGGGTTAGGTGTAGCTGTAGTCGCCTTGGACACGGCTCTGTCTTTGACAGGTGGGTTAGGTGTAGCTGTAGTCGTCATGGACACGGCTGTCTTTGGTGGGTTAAGTGTAGCTGTAGTCGTCATGGACACGGCTGTCTTTGGTGGGTTAGGTGTAGCTGTATTCGTCATGGACACGGCTCTGTCTTTGACAGGTGGGTTAGGTGTAGCTGTAGTCATGGACACGGCTCTGTCTTTGACAGGTGGGTTAGGTGTAGCTGTAGTCGTAATGGACACGGCTCTGTCTTTGACAGGTGGGTTAGGTGTAGCTGTAGTCGTCATAGACACGGCTCTGTCTTTGACAGGTGGGTTAGGTGTAGCTGTAGTCGCCATGGACACGGCTCTGTCTTTGACAGGTGGGTTAGGTGTAGCTGTAGTCGTCATGGACACGGCTCTGTCTTTGACGGGTGGGTTAGGTGTAGCTGTAGTCGCCATGGACACGGCTCTGTCTTTGACAGGTGGGTTAGGTGTAGCTGTAGTCGCCTTGGACACGGCTCTGTCTTTGACAGGTGGGTTAGGTGTAGCTGTAGTCGTCATGGACACGGCTCTGTCTTTGACAGGTGGGTTAGGTGTAGCTGTAGTCGTCATGGACACGGCTCTGTCTTTGACAGGTGGGTTAGGTGTAGCTGTAGTCGTCATGGACACGGCTGTCTTTGGTGTGTTAGGTGTAGCTGTAGTCGTCATGGACACGGCTCTGTCTTTGACAGGTGGGTTAGGTGTAGCTGTAGTCGCCTTGGACACGGCTCTGTCTTTGACAGGTGGGTTAGGTGTAGCTGTAGTCATGGGCACGGCTCTGTCTTTGACAGGTGGGTTAGGTGTAGCTGTAGTCGTAATGGACATGACACTCTCCTTGATTTTGTATATTCAGCCTCTCTGCTGTAATCTCATCACATGTTTGAGGTTGATTCTGAAGCATTCACTGTCGCACGGACTACCCAATCTTGCTGTTCAGATGTGAATGTCTGGATAGGTCTGAAGGAACAGGTGAACAAACTCTGTCAACTTGCATACCTGGAGATCAGGCGGATCGGTTCAGTCCGACGGTATCTTTCTTTTGAAGCCACCAAAACTTGTTTCCTCTCTTGTTCTCTCCAGGCTTGATAACTGCAATGCTCTCCTTGCTCGTCCTTCTCAAGTTTTCCTTGATAAAATTCAAAGAGTGATCAGCTGCTCAGCTCCTCATCTGCAAAGCTCCTAAATCTGCCCACATCACTCCTTCACTCTACGATCTCCACTGGCTACCAGTCAGCAGCCGGATTCAATACAAAATAGTTCTCATCTGCTTCCACACTGTGTCTGGTACGGGTCCTCCATACCTCTCTGAGTTGCTTCATCTCTACTCTCCCTCCCGCTCTCTTCGCTCAGCCGAGGATATTCTGTCTTCCGTGTTCCTGGGATGGACAAGATAACCCTGGGGGAGAGATCCTTTCAGTACATCGGACCTGTGATCTGGAACTCTCATCCTCTCTCTCTCTCTCTCTCTCTCTCTCTCTCTCTCTCTCTCTCTCTCTCTCTCTCTCTCTCTCTCTCTCTCTCTCTCTCTCTCTCGAGTTTTCTGCCCCTGGCTACCAGAGAGCAGCAACTAATTTGGAGCTCCACAACTTTATACCATATTTTGGATTTCTATCAAAGCAAAAGATGGATAAAGGGTGCCTTCCGTTTGCTCTTCAGTCTGTGCTTGAAACCCTGATAACAAAATGCCATCTTACGTCATGGGACGTCCACGGTAAGGGAAAAACAACAACTCTGGTCCTCAGATGGGACAGTGACAACATGGCAGCCATTGCCAGGCCCGACCAGAGCGAATCGGCGAGTTTTGCACGATATCGCAAAAAGTCACCGAGTGAACTGAGACGTGACGCTCACCGCGCTATGACCAGACAACAGCAACTGCTCGCCCAAGGACAATCAGTCAAACCAAGTAAGGACGACATTTCTTCTACACAAGTTACTGACACAAACTTTGCTTTGTTTGAAAGCCCAGCTACACAGCCAACCCCACCCTTTACGATCGACGATGACAGTTCAGACGATAGCGAAAAAGTGCAGGAAGAATATGTGATAGCCAAAGAACATGAGCCCGACAAAGAGCAAGGTGACAGTTTCTCGGAGACGACACACGAGATGTTTAGTGATGTGCATAGTGGAACTGTGGAAGAGGGAAAAGCTCAGATTCGACAGTTCTGGGAGGAGCAACGTGGTACCATAGGTTACTACTTGTCAACTCTTGAAGAGGAGGAGAGGAATGCAGTTGTGGCGTCTGCTGAAAACCACACAGTACAGAAAGGGGTTTGTGACCATCGATACGGCAAGTATTCTTTGTATGCACTGACTACTGGAATTGTGTTTGAGTACGACTTGAAAACGTGTGTGGTGAAGGATTGGTTTCCCGTCTGATCTGCAATATGGCACGGATCATTTAAACAAGACTATTGACTGTGTGAAAAGATGGCCAGAGGTAGACCCTCTCAAGGTATGCAGATCACATCGATAGGATGAAAACAACACATTGAATTCTGCTGTCGGATCATACAACAACACGGTGTGTAAGCAGCCCGCTCTAGATGACACTGTTACTGAGCTGATTGCACGTGCCGAAGCTGCAACTCGGAAAGAGACTACAACAGCAAAAGTCCGTGGACATTCGGTGACTATGAACTGTTTGATTCGTGGCAGGTGTGGCCAAATCTGTGGAAAGACTGAACAGATCGCGATCAGACTTTCAAAATA
>OY757552.1:567519-575019 GCA_963584105.1 Alviniconcha strummeri
ACGTAGGAGTATATCGTCTCCTCACAAAGCAGAAGTACATCATCACCTGCACAACATGAAAATACATCGTCACCTGCACATGGGGTAATACGTCGTCACTTACACACAAAAAGTTAGTACATCGTCACCTACATAAAAAAAGAGTTAGTACATCGTCACCTACATAAAAAAAGAGTTACCACATCGTCACCTACACAAAAAGAATTAGCAAATCGTCACCTACACAAAAAGAGTTAGTACCTCGTCACCTACACAAACATGACAATCAGGAAGTACATCCCTATGCTGGGGACAGCTAAGCGTGACTCACGTCGTTGAGGTTGTGGCTGGAGAAAACCCGGGCGAAGGCGGTGACGTTGGCAGGGTCGGCAGTGAGCGGCAAGAGCGACCTGCCCGTCAGCTTCAGGCTGGGGGACGGGTGCGACAGGCTAAACCAGTCCAGGACTGTGGGCAGGACGTCCGTGCTGCTGGCCAGTGCCGCTGTCCGCTGTCCGTGGCATGGGACAGAAAGCAAGGACAGCGTCGGTACGCTGCTAGTCAAACAGCCGTGGCTTATCCGCACGGCGCTTACATCGTCAGTAACTGAACTATTTAAACAGCAATGGCTTATTCACACAGCAGAAAGAACACACACACACACACACATACAGAGTTGCACATGGACACAGGCAGAGAGAGAGAGAGAGAGAGAGAGAGAGAGAGAGAGAGAGAGAGAGAGAGAGAGAGAGAGAGAGAGAGAGAGAGAGAGAGAGAGAGAGAGAGAGAGAGAGAGAGAGAGAGAGAGACAGAGACAGAGACAGAGACAGAGACAGAGACAGAGACAGAGAGACAGAGACAGAGACAGAGAGAGAGACAGAGAGAGAGAGACAGAGAGAGAGACAGAGACAGAGAGACAGAGACAGACAGAGACAGAGAGACAGAGAGAGAGACAGAGAGAGAGACAGAGAGACAGAGAGAGACAGAGAGAGACAGAGACAGAGACAGACAGACAGACAGACAAAGACAGAGAGACAGAGAAACGGAGACAGAGACCGAGAGAAGCAGAGACACAGAGACAGACTGACAGACTGACAGACAGATAGCCAGAGACAGAGACAGACAGACAGATAGACAGAGACAGATAGAGACAGAGAGAGACAGGGACAGAGACAGACAGAGGAAGGGAGAGAGGGAGGCTGAGAAGCGTGCTGACGTTGCCCCAGTGCTGGCGGTGGAGCGGAGAGGACAGGAGGAGCGGCAGACGGGTGCCAGCCTCGTACAGGTTGGTCTTGGCGTTGGGGAACGGGACGCCCTCGTCCGACGTGAACAGCACCAGCGTGTTGTCCTCCACCCCCGCCGCCTCCAACTCCTTCAGCAGCAGACCCACACCTGCAACAGCGCAGCCTTGCTCAGCGACCCACACTGCAACAGCACAGCCTTGGTCAGCGACCCACACTGCAACAGCACAGCCTTGCTCAGCGACCCACACTGCAACAGCACAGTCTTGCTCAGCGACCCACACTGCAACAGAACAGCCTTGCTCAGCGACCCACACTGCAACAGAACAGCCTTGCTCAGCGACCCACACTGCAACATCATAGCCTTGCTCAAAGATCAACACCTGAAACAACACAGCCTTGCTCAAATACTAACACCTGATATAACACAGCCTTGCTCAAAGATCAACACCTGATACAACACAGGCTTGCTCAAAGATCAACACCTGAAACAACACAGCCTTGCTCGGCACTAATGTGTTGGGGAAGGGGGTGTCGGAGTTTGTCTTTTGATTTTATTGTGTATATTATCTGTTTGTTTAGTCCTTTCCGCCCAAACTTCCCTGAAAGTTCAGTAGCCAAATTCATTCCTATCGTTGTTAGTTAGTATATTATATTAATTTGTTTACTATTTGGAAAGGGCGTATGCTTTGAACATGTTATATAATTTCTAATTCGAATTAAAAGAATACCTCGTATGTGTTTTGACTGTTTACTGGGACTGGCAGAGTGTGTTTACATGTACACCTGCATGCTTCCAGAGCGAGTAGAGATCATCTGAACGGAACTTCACTGAAATTCGATCAGTGGGTCAGCCAATCCAGTCAGTTAGTGAGTGAGTCAGTACATCGGTCTATTAGTGAGTCACTCAGTCAGTCAGTCAGTCAGTTAGTCAGGCTGTCATCAGTGAATCAATCAGTTAATCTGTCAATCAATACGTCAGTCAGTGAATAAGCCCGTCAGTCCGTCAGCCAGTTAGTGAGTTGGTCAATCAGTGAGTCAATCAGTCAGCCAGAGTGTGAATGAGAGTATTTCATTGTGTGAGTCAGTCACAGTCATCAGTCACTCAGTGAGCCTGTCACTCAGTGAGTCTCTCACTGAGTCAGTCAGTCAGTGAGTCTGTCACTCAGTTATCAGTCAGACAGCGAATAAGACAGTCAGTGAGTGAGTCAACCAGACAATGAATACGCCAGTGAATGATTCAATCAGTCAATCAGTGAGTGAGTGTGTGAGTGTGTGAGTTAGTCGGGCAGTGGAGTGCTCAGTGAGTGTGTGAGTGAGTCAGGCAGTGGAGTGCTCAGTGAGTGTGTGAGTGAGTCAGGCAGTGGAGTGCTCAGTGAGTGTGTGAGTGAGTCAGGCAGTGGAGTGCTCAGTGAGTGTGTGAGTGAGTCGGGCAGTGGAGTGTTTAGTGAGTGTGTGAGTGTGTGAGGCAGTGGAGTGCTCAGTGAGTGTGTGAGTGAGTGAGTGAGTCAGGCAGTTGAGTGCTCAGTGAGTGTGTGAGTGAGTCAGGCAGTGGAGTGCTGACCCTGGTCCAGCCTGCTGACAGCGGTGTACATGTTGGCCAGCTCCCTCCGCGTGGCGGCGCTGTTGGGCAGGAAGTAGGGCACCGTGACGTTGTTGGGGTCGTAGTGCACGGGCTTCCAGTCTGGCATCAGTCCGAAGCCGGGCTGCCCGTTCCCCAGCCTCTCGCAGAAGTCGCCGTACTTGCCGCCGACCTCACAGCGGTGGGGGTCGCGGAACGACAGGTACAGGAAGAACGGTCTGCCGGAACAGACCGCGGCGTCAGAACACCACAACATCAACACTAGAACATCAACACCACAACACCAACACTAGAACAACACTAGAACATCAACACCACAACATCAGAACACCAAAACACCACAACATCAACACTAGAACATCAACACCACAACATCAGAACACCAGAACACCATAACATCAACACTAGAACATCAACACCAGAACATCAGAACACCACAACATCAGAACACCACAACATCAACACTAGAACATCAGCACCACAACATCAATACCAGAACATCAGAACACCAGACCATCAATATTAAAACATCAGAACACCAGAACATCAACACTAGAACATCAGCACTAGAACATCAGAACATCAGAATACCAGAACATCAAAACTAGAACATCAGCACTAAAACATCAGAACATAGAACACCAGAATATCAACATTAGAACATCGGAACACCAGAACATCAACACTGAAACATCAGAACACCATAACATCAACAATAGAACATCAGAACACCAGAACATCAACACTAGAACACCAGAACACGAGAACATTAACACTAGAACATCACAACACCAGAACATCAACACTAGAACATTAGAGTATCAGAACACCTTACAGTCTATCGTTAACATCAACAGTCAGTCAGTCAATTGATATTTTGCGAGTACACTTTAGGCATTTGTATTTAGGTCAGTTATGCTTAGAAGCCAACCGACCATTAATCAATCATTGATCAATCCAACAGTCAGTCAGTCTGTCAATCCAACGATCAATCCAACCAAAGATCGACTTTATTCGGCCATTCCCCTTTGCAATGACTGAATAAGATCCTTCTGTCTACATGCTGGTACTTGTGTGAGTAGGATAGACACTGAGAGATTAAAGTCAGTCAGCCAACCAGTCAGCCAGTCAGCCAGTCAACCAGTCAGTCAGTCAGTCAGCCAGTTAGTAAGCCAGTCAGCCAACCAGCCAGCCAGCTAACCAGTCTGCCAGCCAGTCAGCTAACCAGTAAGCCAACCAGTCAGCCAGCCAGTCAGCTAACCAGTCAGCCAGCCACTCAGCCAGTCAGTCAGTCAGTCAGCCAGCCAGCCAGCCAGCCAGCCAACCAGTCAGTCAGTCAGTCAGTCAGCAAGCCAGTCAGCCAGCCAGTCAGTTAGCCGGCCAGTCAGCCAGTAAGCCAGCCAGTCAGTCAGTCAGTCAGCCAGTCAGTCAGTCAGTCAGTCAGCCAGCCAGTCAGTCAGTCAGTCAGTCGGTCAGTCAGCCAGTCAGCCACTCAGTCAGTCAGTCAGTCAGGCAGCAGAACGAGCCTCTCCACCTGCTGTCTCTGACGGCCAGGAAGTTGTGCACCAGCTGTTTGATGAGAGTGATGTTGCGGCCGATCTGGTCCAGGTCGTACTGCTCCTCCGTCGCCTCGAAGTCAAACTTGTAGACATGGTCAGGCTTCAAGTGCTTCTTCCCGATGATTCCTGGCAAACAATGGCAGCTTAGGAAGTGCGGTGTGGTGGGGTGGGACGACGGGTGGGGTGGGACGACGGGTGGGGTGGGACGACGGGTGGGGTGGGACGACGGGTGGGGTGGGACGACAGGGGGTGGGGTGGGACGACAAGGGGTGGGGTGGGACGACAGGGGGTGGGGTGGGACGACAGGGGGTGGGGTGGAATGACAAGGGGTGGGGTGGGACGACGGGGGGGGGGGGGGGGGACGACAGGGGGTGGGGTGGGATGACAGGGGGTGGGGTGGGACGACGGGTGGGGTGGGACGACAGGGGATGGGGTGGGACGACAGGGGGTGGGGTGGGACGACAGGGAGTGGGGTATGACAGGGTTAGGACAGAGACACTGCACACACACACACACACACACACACACACACACACACACACACACACACACACACACACACACACACACACACACACACACATATACACACACGCACACACACACACACACACACACACACACACATACACACAAACGCATGCAGGCACACGCGCACAGGCATACAAACACATACACACAACCACACACGCACGCACGCACGTACGTCCGTGCGCGGGTACACACACATATATACAGACACAGACACACACAGACACAGACACACACAGACACACACAGACACAGACACACAGATACAGACACACACACACACACACACACACACACACACACACACACACACACACACATATATACACATAAACACGCACGCACACACACACACATACGCACGCACGCACGCACACACGTACACACGCACGCACGCACGCACGCACGCACGCACGCACGCACACACACACACACACACACACACACACATGCATGTACCTGTACGAATGCTGTGGTTGGCCAGAATAAGCGGTAGACTGGCGACGTTGTCGAAAGAGCTGAAGTGTGAAACGCCGTTTGCCAAACCGTACATTCCGTTCTGGTGCTGCGGCAGTCCAGTCAGCAAGACTGACCTGTAAACAAGCCACACCTTGTGTCTCACAGACCGACCTGTAAACAAGCCACACCTTGTGTCACACAGACCGACCTGTAAACAAGCCACCACCTTGTGTCTCACAGACCGACCTGTAAACAAGCCAACCTTGTGTCACACAGACCGACCTGTAAACAAGCCACACCTTGTGTCACACAGACCGACCTGTAAACAAGCCACCACCTTGTGTCACACAGACCTACCTGTAAACAAGCCACCACCTTGTGTCACACAGACCTACCTGTAAACAAACCACACATTGTGTCACACAGACCGACCTGTAAACAAGCCACATCTTGTGTCACACAGACCGACCTGTAAACAAGCCACCACCTTGTGTCACACAGACCTACCTGTAAACAAGCCACCACCTTGTGTCACACAGACCGACCTGTAAACAAACCACACATTGTGTCACACAGACCGACCTGTAAACAAGCCACATCTTGTGTCACACAGACCGACCTGTAAACAAGCCACCACCTTGTGTCACACAGACCGACCTGTAAGCAAGTCACCACCCTGTGTCTCACAGACCGACCTGTAAACAAGCCACCACCCTGTGTCTCACAGACCGACCTGTAAACAGGCCACCACCTTGTGTCACACAGACCGACCTGTAAACAAGCCACCACCTTGTGTCACACAGACCGACCTGTAAACAAGCCACCACCTTGTGTCACACAGACCGACCTGTAAACAAGCCACCACCTTGTGTCACACAGACCGACCTGTAAACAAGCCACACATTGTGTCACACAGACCGACCTGTAAAGAAGCCACCACCTTGTGTCACACAGACCGACCTGTAAACAGGCCACCACCTTGTGTCTCACAGACCGACCTGTAAACAGGCCACCACCTTGTGTCACACAGACCGACCTGTAAACAAGCCACCACCTTGTGTCTCACAGACCGACCTGTAAACAGGCCACCACCTTGTGTCACACAGACCGACCTGTAAACAAGCCACCACCTTGTGTCACACAGACCGACCTGTAAACAAGCCACCACCTTGTGTCACACAGACCGACCTGTAAACAAGCCACCACCTTGTGTCTCACAGACCGACCTGTAAACAAGCCACCACCTTGTGTCACACAGACCGACCTGTAAACAAGCCACCACCTTGTGTCACACAGACCGACCTGTAAACAAGCCACCACCTTGTGTCTCACAGACAGACCTGTAAACAGGCCACCACCTTGTGTCACACAGACCGACCTGTAAACAAGCCACCACCTTGTGTCTCACAGACCGACCTGTAAACAAGCCACCACCTTGTGTCACACAGACCGACCTGTAAACAAGCCACCACCTTGTGTCACACAGACCGACCTGTAAACAGGCCACCACCTTGTGTCACACAGACCGACCTGTAAACAAGCCACCACCTTGTGTCTCAAGTGTTGGCAGCGGACAGAGACTGTTACTGTGCAGTGTTGGTAGCGGACAGAACATGTTACTGTGCAGTGTTGGTAGCGGACAGAACATGTTACTGTGCAGTGTTGGTAGCGGACAGAACATGTTACTGTGCAGTGTTGGTAGCGGACAGAACATGTTACTGTGCAGTGTTGGTAGCGGACAGAACATGTTACTGTGCAGTGTTGGTAGCGGACAGAACATGTTACTGTGCAGTGTTGGTAGCGGACAGAACATGTTACTGTGCAGTGTTGGTAGCGGACAGAGCACCTGCTGGGCGAGTCGCTGGAGACGGAGGTGTAGGCGTTCGTGAACACCACGCTGCGCGCCGCCAGCGCGTCCAGGTGAGGTGTCTGGATGGCCAAGTCGTTGTAGGCTCCCATCTGCACGCCGGCGTCGTCGCCTGAACAACGCAGCATCACGGTCAGAATCGGCGGAGAATGGTGATAATTACGGCGATGATGATGGCATAAAGGAAAAAGTTTGAGTGAAGTCTTTCGAGCACTAATAAACTCCCTTGTGTGTTGATTCTGCACGAGCGCTCCGGGCCTCGTTCTGTTTTATATTGAGGCATAA
>OY757552.1:581309-592139 GCA_963584105.1 Alviniconcha strummeri
AAAGTGGTTTCCATTCTGTTTCCATATTAAAGTGGTTTCCATACTGTTTCCATATTAAAGTGGTTTTGCTACTGTTTCCATATTAAAGTGGTTTCGTTACTGTTTCCATATTAAAGTGGTTTCCATACTAAAGTGGTTTCCATATTAAAGTGGTTTCCATACTGTTTCCATATTAAAGTGGCATCCATACTGTTTCCATACTAAAGTGGTTTCCATACTGTTTCCATATTAAAGTGGTTTCCATACTGTTTCCATACTAAACGAAATAAGATGGTTCCCAGTCCTTGCCTGTCTACGCGTTGCGACATTTTAAGATGGTTCCCAGTCGTTGAATTAGTTTGTCTGCCTACGCGTTGTGACAATTTAAGATATTCCCAGTTGTGACGTTTTAGGATGGTTCCCAGTTGTGACATTTTAAGATGGTTCCCAGTCGTTGAATGAGTTTTCTGCCTACGCGTTGTGATCTCCTTTCAGAAGGAAGGTAGTTCCTAGTCCTCTGAGGAACTTGTCTGCGTACGCTTTGTGATCGAGCTCCTTCATGAAGTAAAACGGGCATCGCTTTGTGATCGAGCTCCTTCATGAAGTAAAACGGGCATCGCTTTGTGATTGAGCTGCTTCATGAAGTAAAACGGGTATCGCTTTGTGATCGAGCTCTTCCATGAAGTAAAACGGGCATCGCTTTGTGATTGAGCTCTTTCATGAAGTAAAACGGGCATCGCTTTGTGAACGAGCTCTTTCATGAAGTAAAACGGGCATCGCTTTGTGATCGAGCTCCTTCATGAAGTAAAACGGGCATCGCTTTGTGAACGAGCTCTTTCATGAAGTAAAACGGGCATCGCTTTGTGATCGAGCTCCTTCATGAAGTAAAACGGGCATCGCTTTGTGAACGAGCTCTTTCATGAAGTAAAACGGGCATCGCTTTGTGATTGAGCTGCTTCATGAAGTAAAACGGGTATCGCTTTGTGATCGAGCTCTTTCATGAAGTAAAACGGGCATCGCTTTGTGATTGAGCTCTTTCATGAAGTAAAACGGGCATCGCTTTGTGAACGAGCTCTTTCATGAAGTAAAACGGGTATCGCTTTGTGATCGAGCTCCTTCATGAAGTAAAACGGGCATCGCTTTGTGATCGAGCTCCTTCATGAAGTAAAACGGGCATCGCTTTGTGATCGAGCTCCTTCATGAAGTAAAACGGGCATCGCTTTGTGAACGAGCTCTTTCATGAAGTAAAACGGGCATCGCTTTGTGATTGAGCTCCTTCATGATTTAAAACGAGCACCGCTTTGTGAACGAGCTCTTTCATGAAGTAAAACGGGCATCGCTTTGTGATTGAGCTCTTTCATGAAGTAAAACGGGCACCGCTTATTGTGCAGCTTCATTATTAGCCTGTTCTGAGCAAGACGAATGCAAATACTTCCTCTTATTGCTACACTGTATGGACGCGACCCGGCTGTTGGGGAAAATGCCGTCAGAGAGTTAGTTAGGCGACCCGTCTGTTGGGGAAAGTGCAGTCAGAGAGTTAGGCGACCCGTCTGTTGGGGAAAGTGCAGTCAGAGAGTTAGGCGACCCATCTGTTGGGGAAAGTGCAGTCAGAGAGTTAGGCGACCCGGCGGTTGGGGAAAGTGCACTCAGAGAGTTAGGCGACCCGGCTGTTGGGGAAAGTGCCGTCAGGGTGTTAGGCGACCTGGCTGTTGGGGAAAGTGCAATCAGAGAGTTAGGCGACCCGGCTGTTGGGGAAAGTGCTATCAATTAAAGGATTGTTGGGAAGAAATGCATCAATTAAAGGACTGTTGGAAAGAACTGCAACTGTTAAAGGACTGTTGGAAAGAACTTCATCAATTAAAGGTTTAGGAAGCTGGCGAAGCAAGTCGCTTCAGGCGTGAAATGCCCTTTCGCAAGTTTAATGTTCTTTTTTGATTGATTTTTTTTTTTTTTTACTTTGTCAGGTAGACCATTAGGTAATTCTGCCTTCCAGCTGCTGTTTCACATCCTACGTTTCTTTTTCTCGTCAGGCCAGCTGTGTAACGGCTTGCCGTGCGCTGACAACGCCGCCTGCGATGCTGCCACTCAGACGTGCATGTGTAACTCCGGTTTCTCTGGCAACGGACGTGTTGCGTGCCGATCCAGCGACCGATGTGAGTGACAGACGACCGAGTGGCATTGTCGACGTTTGCAAACACTTTTTTCAGCTGCTAGAGAAAGAGAACTGAATAAATAACAGAGCTTTGATATGTGCTTGGTTCAGTTAGACACACAGGCTCACGTACATGCGCGCACACACACACACACGCACGCACGCACGCACGCACGCACGCACACACGCACGCACGCACGCACGCACGCACACACACACACACACACACACACACACACACACACACACACACACTCCGCACACACAAACATACACCTGGTCTAAACTTGGCGGTTGCTGGCTGTACATATAAGTATCCAGAATCATTCAGTCTCTCTTAGTCTCTCGTAGGGCTGGAATGTAAGGAAATGCTTTTCCTACAGGCATCTGCACTGCGCTGGCCGACCCGGTCTTCACTCTCTTCGACGCCTCAGGAAACCCCCAGACCCCAAAGGCCAACCTCCCCTGTAGCGTGCGGCTTGTTGGAGACGCGCTGTTCGGTCCACCCCCTTGCACCGTTTCTGGCATCTACGCCCATCCGGAGACCAGGGGTGAGTCCGCTTGACACCTTGGCCACATCTTACCGGTGGTGCTAAACCTTGACACCTTGGCCACATCTTACCCGTGGTGCTAAACCTTGACACCTTGGCCACATCTTACCCGTGGTGTTAAACCTTGACACCTTGGCCACATCTTACCCGTGGTGCTAAACCTTGACACCTTGGCCACATATTATGGATGATGCTAAAATCTTGACAGCTTGGCCGCATCTTACAATTTTTGCGAAAACATGACACATCTTACACATGGTGCTAAAACTTGACACCTTGGCCACATCTTACAAATTGTGTTAAAACTTGACACTTTGACGACATCTTACAGGTTGTGCGAAAACATGACACCCTGGCAACATTTTGCCGACGGTGCTAAACCTTAGCAACGTGGCCACATCTTACTGATAGTACTAGAGTTTGACACACTGGCCACATCTTACCGATAGTACTAGAGTTTGACACCTTGGCCACATCTTACCGATGCGGCTAACATTTGACACCTTAATCTTGGCTATAGTACTAGAGCTTGACACCTTGGCCTTATCTTACTGAAAGTACTTTAGCTTGGCACATTAGCCATATTTTACTGATGGTGCGAGAGCTAATTGACACCTTTGCCACACCTTACTGATGGTACCAGAGCTTGACACTTTGTCCACTTCTTACTGATAATGGTACAGTGTGACGCCTTGGCCACATCTTACTGATAACGCTACAGCTTGACATCTAGGGGTTTTACACTTGACCACATATCTTACTGATACAGCCAGAGCTTGACACCTTGGCCTCATCTTACAGATAGTGTTAGGGATTTTAAATTTGGCCACATAAATTACTGATACAGCCAGAGCTTGACACCTTGGCCGCCTCATCCTACAGATCCTACAGATAGTGCTCGGGATTTTACACTTGGCCACATATCTTACTAACAGAGCTTGACAGCACGTGACACCTTGGCCTCATCTGGCCGATAGTGCAAGTGCTTCACACAGCTTGACACATTGGCCGTAACTTACTGATAGTGCTAGAGCTTGACAGAGCTTGACACCTTAGCCTCATCTTGCCGCCAGTACTAGCGCTTGACCGAGCGAGAGTAATTAATTAATTAATTAGTAAGTAAGTAAGTAAGTAAGTAAGTAAGTAAGTAAGTAAGTAAGTAAGTAAGTAAGTAAGTAAGTAAGTAAGCAAGCAAGTAAGCAAGTAAGCAAGCAAGCAAGTAAGCAAGCAAGCAAGTAAGTAAGCAAGTAACTTGATGTTTTATGCCCAGTCAACCAGTAAGACCGAGAGATGTTGGCTTATTCTTACCGATAGTGGTAGAGACTGACACCTTGGCCTCATCATACTGATATGATATTGCTAGAGCTTGATACCTTGGTCACATTTTACTGACCATGTACTACAGCTTGGCAGACCTTGATCCCATGGCCACATCTTGCTGATGGTACTAAAGCTTGACCCCTTGGCCACATCTTGCTGATGGTACTAAAGCTTGACACCTTGGCCACATCTTGCTGATGGTACTAAAGCTTGACACCTTGGCCACATCTTGCTGATGGTACTAAAGCTTGACAACTTGGCCACATCTTCATGATGGTACTAAAGCTTGACACCTTGGCCACATGCTACTGATGGTATTAAAGCTTGACACCTTGGCCACATCTTGCTGATGGTACTAAAGCTTGACCCCTTGGCCACATCTTGCTGATGGTACTAAAGCTTGACACCTTGGCCACATCTTGCTGATGGTACTAAAGCTTGACACCTTGGCCACATCTTGCTGATGGTACTAAAGCTTGACAACTTGGCCACATCTTCATGATGGTACTAAAGCTTGACACCTTGGCCACATGCTACTGATGGTATTAAAGCTTGACACCTTGGCCACATCTTGCTGATGGTACTAAAGCTTGACACCTTGGCCACATCCTACTGATGGTATTAAAGCTTGACACCTTGGCCACATCTTGCTGATGATACTAAAACTTGACACCTTGGCCACATCTTGCTGATGGTACTAAAGCTTGACCCCTTGGCCACATCTTGTTGATGGTACTAAAACTGACATCTTGGCCACATCTTGCTGATGGTACTAAAGCTTGACACCTTGGCCACATCTTGCTGATGGTACTAAAGCATGACACCATGGCCACATCTTGTTGATGGTACTAAAGCTTGACCCCTTGGCCACATCTTGCTGATGGTACTAAAACTGACATCTTGGCCACATCTTGCTGATGGTACTAAAGCTTGAACCCTTGGGCATATTTTGCTGATGGTGCTAAAGCCTGACACCTTGGCCACATCTTGCTGATGATACTAAAGCTTGACACCTTGGCCACATCTTGCTGATGGTACTAAAGCTTGACACCTTGGCCACATCCTACTGGTGATCGGAGTGTGGCAGCTGGGACGACAGAGTGAAAGCTGTGAAATGATGACACACACGACTCGAAGAAAAATATGCATGCTTTTATTGCGCTGGAAGTATACTTTCGTTTTATTAGATCAAACGCTTGACACACTGTGCTGTAAGTACACCACTTGGGGGGACCAGCTGTCAAAGACGCGCTGAGTAAAGCGACAGTCACTCATTCAGAGTCGCATACGACTAGAGTGCAGTGGGTCTGCTCCATAGCACCAGTTATGCCGGATCCGATTTGGAAGCGTTTCGGTTACGGCAGGCGTGCAGCCAGAATCGAGCCGAATCGTATAATTATGCCGGATCCGACTTCCCGCCTCCGATTCGGTTCCGTTCTGCCAAAGAAGACCCGGGTCATGCGGTGCAAAACCGGCCCGGATCCGATTTGGACGGCTTGGTCAGGTTTTAGCCAAACGCATCCGGTCCGGAAGCAAGTTGGAGTGCAAGAAGCGTACGGCCCGGTTCCGGCAGAATGCAACCGGCCTGCTATCAGCTTCCCACTTTCAGACTCCGTTGCTTTCTTCACAGACGGCCCGGATAATGTTGTGCAAAACCAGCCCAAAATCGTCAGGTCAAACGAATCCGGTACGGAAGCAAGCCTCGAGATGACGCACTTGCCCATAATTATGAAATAAATGCAAGCAGTGGGCTCGGCTTACCAAGAATGCGCGAATCGTCGGGCCCGCTTCCGGCCAACGCTTCCGATCCCATCCGGATCAAATGCGAATCTGATCCGGCATGTTTACTGGGATATAGTTGCCACTGTGAAGCGCTTAGGGTTCATTTCCAGATGACGCGTTCCACAAGTGTCCATATAAAACAAATAATTATTGGTAGGAGCCTCAGTTTGCCGGTGAGCAGGTTTGGCCTAGCGGTAAGTCGATACCGCTTCGGAATGGCTCTCACTTCTGCCCATCTTAATGCAGGAATCATTCTGGTGGTGACAGTGTAGCGATAGGTATATAATCTCCCCCTCCCCCTACCTCCATACCGCCTCCCCCCTTCTCCCCCTCCCTAATAAGCCTAATGGTTTCTGTGGACGTTAAGCACCATGTTTACTTACCTAGCCTCGGCTTATCAAGAATGCCGATTACGTATTGGGTATAGCCTACGCGATTTCCATTGGCCAGCGACGGCTTGTGTTAGATGAGAATCAGATGAGACTACAGCAAGTCTGAAAGCTCCATTACCCAATCAGACGCCGGGCGTTAACAGCACGGTCTGTGACTGCCACTAACACTTGACGGTGCTGGAAAGTGGACCATAGACTTTAGCCATCACACAAGTATTTTCACGTCAGACGTTATAATTATACAGCATATGGTGCTGATGGTGGTTATATAGCTGTGATAGTGGTGATGGCGGTGGTGGTGATGGCGGTGGTGGTGGTGGTGGAGGTGATAGCGCTGATAGTGGTGATGGTGGTGGAGGTGGTGGTGGTGGTGGTAGCGGTGATGGTGGTGGTGGTGGTAGCGGTGATGGTGGTGGTGGTGGTAGCGGTGGTGGTGGTGGTGATGGTGGTGGTAGTGGTGGTGGTAGCGGTGATGGTGGTGGTGATGGTGGTGGTAGTGGTGGTGGTAGCGGTGATGGTGGTGGTGGTGGTGGTAGCGGTGATGGTGGTAATGGTGGTGATGGTGGTGGTGGTGGTGGTGGTAGGGCAGCGGTGGGCCCAGCGTGTGAGAAGGCAAGTGTTGGTGCTGTGTGTTCCAGGCACCGGGACACTGCAAAACACTCGCGTCTTCGTCAAGGAGATTGATGTCATCCTGCTGCAGCCCGCCAGCGTCACGGTCACAGTCAGCGCTGCCGGTACCACCACGGTAAGTTGGGCCTCAAACACCACCACGGTAGGTGGGGCCCGAAACACCACCACGGTAAGTTGTGTCTGAAACACCACCAAGGTAGGTTGGGCCTCAAACACCACCACGGTAGGTTGGGCCTCAAACACCACCACGGTAGGTTGGGCCTCAAACACCACCACGGTAGGTTGGGCCTGAAACACCACCACGGTCAGTTGGGTTTGAAACACCACCAAGGTAAGTTGGGCCTGAAACACCACCACGGTAAGTTGGGTCTAAAACACCACCAAGGTAAGTTGGGCCTGAAACACCACCACGGTCAGTTGGGTCTGAAACACCACCACAGTAAGTTGGGCCTGAAACACCACCAAGGTAATCTGGGCCTGAAAAACCACCACGGTAAGTTGGGCCTGAAACACCACCATGGAAAGTTGAGCCTGAAATACCACCATTGAAAGTTGCACCCGAAACACCACCACGGGTGGGATTGAAACACCTGTCTGAAACACCACCTCGGTAAGTTTAGATTCATGTCTGAATGCCTGTTCTTTGTGTTTTGTGTAAAGTGCTGTAGTAGTGTATTATTAGTATTTATTTGTTAATAAGCAGTGTGAATGTAATGTTCGCTTTCTGGCCCCCAAGGGGTAAATAGTGTGTGTGTGTGTGTGTGTGTGTGTGTGTGTGTGTGTGTGTGTGTGTGTGTGTGTGTGTGTGTGTGTGTGTGTGTGTGTGTGTGTGTGTGTGTGCGCGTGCGTGTGTGTGTGTGTGTGTGTGTGTGTGTGTGTGTGTGTGTGTGTGTGTGTGTGTGTGTGATTGTGTGTGTGTGTGTGTGTGTGTGTGTGTGTGTGTGTGTGTGTGTGTGTGTGTGTGTGTGTGTGTGTGTGTGTGTAATATCACCTCGATGTGAACAGACATAAAATAAAATACTGATTGATTGATTGACACACATACAATGGCACGGGCATAAAGCAGTTTCCCCATCACACACTGAAATACGCATTACATTGAATATAGAACAAAAGGTGAGGTTTGAGAATGGTTGTCTTGAACAGCTGAAGTAAAAGGGAGCAACACCAGTTGTCAGTCCATCACTGATAATCAATATGACGTCATTGATGATCTGCGTCAGAGGGCAGAGTGACGTCAATACACACGTACATCAGCGTGGTGCATCAGTGCATATGCTCATGCATGTGTGCTAGTGTGCATCTGTGTGTTCGCGCGCACACAGGAGAAATCTACTTTCCGTGGCAGCAAATTGGGGCAAGTAAAGCGAGCAGGTTGATCTCTAATTAACTGCCCCAACTTGTAAAATTTCCGGCCTGAAAAGTGCACACATACACGCCTGCAAACAAGATGCTTGATGGACCTGTAACAAATCTACCTTCAATACTGCGCGTTTTGATAGAAGTCCTTTCCCGTGCTCATGGGAAGAGGGGGAAGAGCCGTAATGGTTTCTAATCTGGCGCTTTTCTATTGCTCCCTTTTCGAGTGGCGGGGCGGCAAGCACGGCAGTGAAAGGGTTAAGCCCGTTCTTAATTGGGCGAACATTTGTTCGCGAACATAGTTGGGAGTATTCGGCAAATATAGCTGGTTCTTAATTGGGTAAACTTTTGCTTCTCGAGTTTAGTTTGGAGTGTTCGTTCAACTGCGACGAAGCTATAATTATTCGGGATCCAAAAAGCTTCGCTCTGGAAACATTCGCCCTGTTCGACGAACATTGCCTCTGATTGGCTAGAGCAGAGCTCTCCTGTGGATGAGGAAGAAATACAAATAAAAATGGATGACGATGTCGCTAGGTTCTTCACTCGCTTCGGCGGGAATATGTTTATTTGTTGACTTGTGGGAGGCGCAGCCTTGTCTCTGGGACCTAGAAATGAGATAGTAGTTAGTTGAATTAGCTTGTGATGGATGATTAAAATACACTGACTTGACTTTAGCCTACATTTTGGATCTTGCTGTCTGCTGCGCGTCTGCCGTAGGTTCGGGCCGAAGCTTGCATCTCATTACAAGCCAGTTGAGAACGAAGTAAAGTTCGTCGAACTGTCCGAACCATGTTCGGCGAACTAAAAGTTCAATTAAGAAACGAATCGTAGTTCGTCGAACTGTCCGAAGTGTGTTCGGCGAAGAAACATTGGCCCAGTTAAGAACGGGCTTTAAGGAGTTGGGTGCCAGTTGTGTGACGTAGGTGAATGTGCTCTGGCGTCCTTGGGCTGGCGGCGCTTGCTGACTTCCTGTTGGTGTTGTCGTTGACAGGGGGCCCTACGCCTCAGAGTGCAGTATGCTGCAGAGCAGCGTCCAGTCTGTCTGCAACACCGACCAAAAACTCAACCAGGCTGCAGACATCTGTGGTCGTTACCTCACCTCTTTCGGTGAGAAATCACATCTGTCTGTCTGTCTGCCTGTCTCTCTGCCTGTCTCTGTCTCTGTCTCTATCTCTATCTCCGTCTCTCTGCGTTTGTCTCTATCTCTCTGTCTCTGTTCCCCCCCCCCCCTCTCTCTCTCTCGTGTGTGTGTGTGTGTGTGTGTGTGTGTGTGTGTGTGTGTGTGTGTGTGTGTGTGCGTGCGTGCGTGCGTGCGTGCGTACATGTGTATCTGTGCAGGTGTATATGTGCGTGTGTGCGGGTATATATATATATGTGTGTGTGTGTGTGTGTGTGTGTGTGTGTGTGTGTGTGTGTGTGTGTGTGTGTGTGTGTGTGTGTGTGTGTGTGTGTGTGTTACACTGGCGGTGCATGTTGTGGGTGGGCAGACATTGTGTGTGTGTGTGTGTGTGTGTGTGTGTGTGTGTGTGTGTGTGTGTGTGTGTGTGCCTGTGTGTGAATGTGTGCGGTGCGATTGCACATGAGCGCGCGCGTGTGGGTGCGAAGATGTATATGCGTGTGTATGTGCGCGCGTGCGTGCTCGCGTGAATGCGTATTTGGGCGCGCTGTTTTTCCTTGATTATCATTATGTTTAGGAACCTGCCTGGTGGATGACCCCACCGCCGCCACCATTTCGGACTATGGCCAGCTGCTGTCCATGAACGTCGTCCAGTGCATGGTGTTGGTGTGTCTCGGACAGATAGCCACCGCCTGCACGACCCTGCAGCAGCTGCAGACTACGGCCTGTCAACTGGGCCCCTTGCCCGCCAGCTGTTCACCCTAGCCCTGCGGCGCTCCTGACCGCTTCCAATGCCACAAAGCCTGTGACTGGCCAGCAACCCGCTTGACAGCTTGTAACCGCTGCCGTGACTGGCCAGTTTGGAACGGAAGCGAAAGGTGCCTCACAGTGATTTGTGACAATCTCATTCGGACTGTGCTGATCCGGACTTGGTTCACTCGCTGTGGGTTTCAGTGACGACACTGTGGCAGAGTGAGAATCGTAGGTGAGACTCTGAACACAAATCGATTACCACCGTAAGCTCTATCTTTCACCTCTCTCGCCCCACCACACTCCTCTCCACTCTCCCTTCTCTCTGCTGTAAAAGAAAAGGCGAAAAAATAACGGCCTTCTCGGCTGGTCTATGCCCTTCAAGCACGTGACAAATCTGCCTTTCACCGGGGAAACACCCGGGCTGCCCTTAGTTGAAGTATTGTGATCCGACGCGCTCGCCATGGTCAACAACCCCAACGTGCACACTGGTCGTTGGTCCTGCCCTTCCTCTCGCCTTGGACTGCACGGGGTCTTGGGTTCGAGAAGTCAGCAGGTTTAAACCCGAGCAAGCCCCTAGCACATGGCGAACCGGTGACCCCCTGTTAAACGCTGCGAACAAAGACAGACTCAGGACAACCAGCTGATGGAGGGCAGACGTGTAACAATCGAACACGTAAAGTACCAGCTGTCTCATCAATAATCTCAGCATTACCAACGATCGTGAGCATGTTAGGTATTTTCATCGTTAACAATCGAACACGTGAGGTACCAGCATGTTGGATTTTTCATCGTTAA
>OY757552.1:592339-604839 GCA_963584105.1 Alviniconcha strummeri
TCACAAAAAGCGCTGCTCCACTGATAAAGACTTCAAGAAGTCGGTAGCTCTGAAAGATGAATGATTTGTTTGTGTCGTCTATAGTTCAAGACTACACAATACCAAACGAGCGCACGCGCGCGCGCGCAGCGCGCGCACACACACACACACACAGCACGCACGCACGCACGCATGTACGCACGCACACACCCACACACCCCACACACACACACACACACGCGCGCGCGCGCGCAGCGCGCGCGCACACACACACACACACACACACACACACACACCACACACATCGATTAGTGTGTGTGCTTGCCAAAGAGTGATAAATCGTGTACTGAAAGAACCTTTCAATACGATTTGTTTACTACGAGATGGACAAATCGAGTGGCAAGTGACAAAACTGTGCAAGCAGAACATCAAATTTAACACGTTTTGTCACTCGAATGACAAACGTGTCGGAATGACAAAACGTGCAACAGAACTGTGGAGGACTGAGAAGTGGAAAACAAAGAACTGGAGATTGAAAAGTGAAAATTGAGAATTGGAGACTGAGAAGTGGAGACTGAGAGGTGGAAAACTGAGAAGTGGAGACTACGAATTGGAGACTGAGAAGTGAAAATTGAGAGTTGGAGACTGAGAGGTGGAGATTGAGAGGTGGAGATTGAGAAGTGGAGACTAAAAATTGGAGATTGAGAAGTGGAAACTGAGAACTGGAGACTGAGAGGTGGAGATTGAGAAGTGGAGATTGAGAGGTGGAGATTGAGAAGTGGAGACTAAAAAACTGGAGATTTGAGAAAGTGGAAATTGAGAACTGGAGACTGAGAATTGGAGACTGAGAAGTGGAGATTGAGAGGTGGAAATAGAGAAGTGGAGACTAGGAACTGGAGATTGAGAAGTGAAAATTGAGAATTGGAGACTGAGAAGTGGAAATTGAAAACTGGAGACTGAGAAGCGGAGATTGAGAAGTGGAGATTGAGAACTGGAGACTGAGAATCGGAGATTGAGAAGTGGAGATTGAGAATTGGAGACTGAGAATGGGAGATTGAGAAGTGGAGAATTCAGCACAAAGTCCGCCAGATTGGCAGCCCGGCAGTCCCACGCTGCGCTGTGTCAGTTAAGCGCTCCCCGCCGCTGAACACCGAGCACCAGCCATAAAGGCAGAGCAAGTTGGGTTTGCGTTTTTGGGAACGTCACCAAACACCCACGTAGTCCTAACGATGCAAACAACAACAACAACAAAAACAGTTTTTTATATACCCCAACTTCAGGGGTAGTGCTGTGTTCAAATTTCCTGCCTGCAGTACAACGAAAAGTGGCGACCCCCCCCCCCCCCCCCCACTCCCCCTCCCCCCCCAAAAGTATATGCCCCCCATTTCAGGGTAGTGCTGTGCCTCGTATTTCCTGCCTGTAATACAACGAAGAGTCGGGTAAATCCCACCCACCCCACCCCCCTCACGCCCACAATGCCCACTCCAATGCCTGCTATAAAAAGTGAGTTAAGCCCCTTAACACCCCCCCTCCCACATAAAAAAAAGAAAGAAAAAAAGATGGTAAGTAGCAGTCTGATGATGACGTAACTCAAAACTGTGAACAGCCGATCAGACCGCTCGGTACAACAGCTGTCCAGAATCGTCTTTAGACCTGTGCTGTGTTGAACTGTTTTATGATCTCCTCCCTCCCACTACCCGCCTGGCGGCCGCAGTCCCCCGTCACGAGCCTTTGATGTTGGTTTTGCCGCCTGCCAGGCGAACTGCAAGCAGCCGTTAATGGCGGTGTAAACCAGGTTTTACTGGTGAGCCTCAAATAACGTCAGTCAGCGGACCCCTCCCACCTTACCCCCCGTCTGCACGGATTCCGCTTCAACTAACGATCACACACCCATTTAAGGTTAGTCAGGGAAGGGCTGGGGAGAGCGCGGGGATGAGGTGGAGGGGGGCTGTAAATTGCGTCTGATGACACCCTGAAAGGGGAAACACTAGCAACACAGTGTTGCTTGGTTTCGGAAGAGGTATGTGGACATGAATACGTACAAGATGAGCAAACGTTGTTCATGTGCATGTTCTTATTGGGTTGCGTGTGTGTGTGTGTGTGTGTGTGTGTTTGACTGCATGTGTGATGTGTGTGTGAGTCTGTGTCTGTGGCGCGTGCGTGTGTGTGTGTCTGTGTGCGTGCGTCCATGCGTACGAGCATGTGTGTGTGTGTGGGGGAGGGGGGGCGTGTGTGTGTGTGTGTGTGTGTGTGTGTGTGTGTGTGTGTGTGGGTGGGGTGGGTGGGTGCTTGTGTGTGTGTGTGTGTGTGTGTGTGTGTGTGTGTGGTGTGTGTGTGAGAGAGAGAGAGAGAGGAGAGAGAGAGAGAGAGAGAGAGGAGAGAGGAGAGGGAGAGTTGCCGTTATTGCAAGGTTTAGCTGTTTGTAGTCTTGTCAAGTGTGTCGTTACAGAAGGGGTGGAAACTGTTTGGAGACTTTCTCTTTTAGTAGTGACGGTTGTTCAGTGGAGTGTGAAGTAGGTTTGGGAGAAGTCGGTGTTACTCGGCTTTCACGTGAGTCCTCGTGCTTCACGTGCAGTCGGTGCGCTGGGAAGGCAGTTGAACTGAAGAGTTGTGTGACTGGAGAAACTACGTTTGACGGCCAGACAGCATACATGTAACTAGTAGGAGATACAATGTCCTCAGACAGCGTTGTGGATGATACTCCAGCCTGCATTTTCAAGAGATCAAATCCCGGCCACCCGTTTCGAACTCGTCGGATGGGGGGCAGACTCAAATACAAATTCAAATTCAGATTCCAAAAACGTTCATTATCCCACAAGGGGCAATTTTAATGTGGTCATGGCGGTCTCGTAAAATAATGAACACGTAAAGTTAAAAGTACAATACAACGAGAAACACAACACCACCAATAAATGGATCTTACCTTAACCCTAGTTATAGATATAGAACAAACTGTGACGTCATCATAAAACGTGTTGCCGATTATCGAGTGTCCCCACAGCAGGCATCGCTGAACACGGCTTTAGCTTTGGAATCTGCAGAGGTAAATTTCTCTGATATGTTCGATGGTTAACCGAGTACGGGAATTTAATCATTCGTTTTGTCATGGTTGTCACTGAGATGACAGCGCTTGCTTATCACGGTAGCGAGGTCTGACATTTTTGAGACCGTGTCAGCGAGAGCAGAACCATGCAGCCAGCAGCGAATTTGCAGCGAAATATGTGGTGTGAGTGCGCGTTTGAATGCGTGTTGATATTTTTGTTTACAAATGTTTATAAAGAATCCTTGTTATGGTTGAAGTTACGGTGCTGGATGACGGCCGGTATAATGGTGCCTGACGTTGATCGTGTCTGTGGCGAGAGACAGCTCCCGTCAGTGAACGCGACAGTGACAAGTGTGTGTGTGTGTGTGTGTGTGGGTGGGTGGGTGTGTGGGTGGGTGGGTGGGTGTGGGTGCGTGTGTCTGTGTGTGGGTGCGTTTCTGTTTACGTCTAGGTGTGTATCTGTGTGCGTGTGTGTATCTATACTTTTTTCTTTTTCTTTACAGTGTGTGTGTGTGTGTGTGTGTGTGTGTGTGTGTGTGTGTGTGTGTGCGTGCGCGTGCGCGTTTCTGTTTACGTCTAGGTGTGTATCTGTGTGCGTGTCTATGCTTTTTTTCTTTGCAGTGTGTGCGTGTGTGTGTGAGTGTGCGCGCGCGCGCGTGTGCGCGCACAGTATGTTTGAGGTTCACGCTATGTAATGGTTTGATTATTAATACCACTATCATTTGGTTTCGTTTTGTTCGTGTGTGCATTTGTTCCACTTGAACTTCACATTTTCACATAAAAATTGTTCTGTTTGTTTACTTTTGCCTTTCCCCACATTGGTGTAGTTTGAGACTTATGACTAATTATATGAGATGCCACATTGCGCAGGTCACTGGGAGACATTTCGTGTACTGGGAGACACGGGGAGACATTTTGGTGTACTGGGAGATACTGGGAGACATTTCAGTGTAGTGGGAGATACTGGGAGACATTTCGTGTACTGGGAGATACTGGGAGACATTTCAGTGTACTGGGAGACATTTTGGTGTACTGAAAGATACTGGTAGACATTTCAGTGTACTGTGAGATACTGGGAGACATTTCAGTGTACTGGGAGACACGGGGAGACATTTCAGTGTACTGGGAGATACTGGGAGACATTTCAGTCTACTGGGAGACACAGGGAGACATTTCAGTGTACTGGGAGATACTGGGAGACATTTCAGTGTACTGGGAGACATTTTGGTGTACTGGGAGACATTTCAGTGTACTGGGAGATACTGGGAGACATTTCAGTCTACTGGGAGACACTGGGAGACATTTCAGTGTACTGGGAGACACGGGGAGACATTTCAGTGTACTGGGAGATACTGGGAGACATTTCAGTGTACTGGGAGACACGGGGAGACATTTCAGTGTACTGGGAGACACTGGGAGACATTTCAGTCTACTGGGAGACACGGGGAGACATTTCAGTGTACTGGGAGACACGGGGAGACATTTCAGTGTACTGGGAGATACTGGGAGACATTTCAGTGTACTGGGAGACACGGGGAGACATTTCAGTGTACTGGGAGATACTGGGAGACATTTCAGTGTACTGGGAGACACTGGGAGACATTTCAGTGTACTGGGAGACACGGGGAGACATTTCAGTGTACTGGGAGACACGGGGAGACATTTCAGTGTACTGGGAGACACTGGGAGACATTTCAGTGTACTGGAAGACACGGGGAGACATTTCAGTCTACTGGGAGACACGGGGAGACATTTCAGTGTACTGGGAGACACGGGGAGACATTTCAATGTACTGGGCCATGCTCTTGCATACAAATGTCTCTAATTGCCAGGACATCGAAATTCTGCTCAGCACTTCAGAAAGCTGAACGATATTTACGACCACACGTTTACAACTCGCTACAGATTCCCAGCCACTTCAGTCCCTGTTTTCACAAACACAGGACCACACTGGCTTTTTTGTTTTGTTGCGTTGTTGTTGTTTGTTTGACTGATCCAGAAAATCATATTTTAAAATGTCTCTGTACACCACTATGTCACAGTATACGGCTATGTCCCAGTACACAACTATGTCAGCATATTGTGGCCATGTCCCTGTACACCACTATGTCACAGTATACGGCTATGACCCAGTACACCACAATGTCAGCATATTGTGGCCATGTACACCGCTATGTCCCAGTACACTGCTATGTCGCAGTATAGGGTATGTCCGAGTACACCGCTGTGTCACAGTACAGGCTATGTCCCAGTACACCGCTGTGTCACAGTACAGGCTATGTCCCAGTACACCGCTGTATCACAGTACAGGCTATGTCCCAGTACACCACTGTGTCACAGTACAGGCTATGTCCAAGTACACCGCTGTGTCACAGTACAGGCTATGTCCCAGTACACCGCTGTCACAGTACAGGCTATGTCCCAGTACACCGCTGTGTCACAGTACAGGCTATGTCCCAGTACACCGCTGTGTCACAGTACAGGCTATGTCCCAGTACACCGCTATGACACAGTGACACATCAAGGATTAAATTATAACAACAAATCCACCGCAAAGTCGTATAAAAACTGCATTAAATGCACTTATGAGTGCGCGTGCACACACACACACTCTCTCATACACACAACCACACACTCTCTCTCTCTTGCACACACACTCTCTCTCACACTCACACACACTCTCACACACACACACTCTCTCTTACACACAACCAACAACAACTCTCTCTGTCTTACACACTCTCTGTCTCTGTCTCACACACACACACACTCTCTCTCTCATACACAGACACACACACACACTCTCTCTCTCTCTCTCTCTCTCTCTCTCTCTCTCTCACACACACACACACACACACTCTCTCTCTCTCACACACACACACACACACACACACACACACACACACACACACACACACACACACACACACACACACACACACACACACACACACAAAGTCAAGATGAAGAGATCTGTCTTCTTGTTATTGGCCATGTACATGTATCACAAACGGGCTCACACAGCCTTCTTTCTTGGTTTAAAACACCTTTATCACACCTTTGGTAACACAGTGGAACCCCGGTTTAAAGAGCTACTGAACATCAGGACGAATTCAATGGGGTGGCTCTGTTGCCAGGCTGGACTTGGGCAGTTGCTCCACCCCAGTACAGTGGGACAGAATAGCTACCCACAGTCATGGGACAGAGCTACCCACAGTCATGGGACAGAATAGCTACCCACAGTCATGGGACAGAGCTACTCACAGTCATGGGACAGAATAGCTACCCACAGTCATGGGACAGAGCTACCCACAGTCATGGGACAGAGCAACCCACAGTCATGGGACAGAATAGCTACCCACAGTCATGGGACAGAGCTACCCACAGTCATGGGACATAGTCGCTGGATTTTTAGGTCTTGTTAACCATGCATTGTCAAATCAGGACAACCAAACACTTGTCATGTCATAAGCAAAATCACATTTCCAAACATATGTCAACCCTTTGTCGAGTGAAATCTACAAAATCAACTTGTACATAATACAAAATAAAAATGACAACAACAAAGTAAAAGTTTTTGTACACCCAGTCAACCAGTACATCAAACATAATTTCTTTTATTTAATATATGCATAAATAGTGCCTCTTTTTTTTCTTTTTTTTTTCTTTTTTCTTTTTCCCCCAGTTAAAGCATCATAAAAACTGAATTACCACCAAATCCATCTGACAAATTTAAGATAACTACCCATACAAGCACCATACAAAGTTTGATTGTTCTAACTGTGTTCAAAGCTGAGCAAACCTGGGTCAATGCCCAAACATTGCCGATTTTCATCAAAATTGCCCCAAACAAAGGCAACCACAAATCAGTAAGCAATCTTTATCGACAATTTATGCATAATAAAACCCATTTCTGACTCAAAGTGTATTATTTATTCGACAAAACATGTGTTCAACACTGAAAATCAGCCAAAATCTCAAATCTTAAAAAAAGAAAGAATAAAAAGTGATCTTGGTTCAATTTCCACTACCACGTCTGACCGTAATCCTTTCAGTATTGCCCTTGTTTAAAAGCAGATAGGGCTAGGACAAGCTGCTATCATCGGCCATTCCGTTGATTTATCAGTATTAGATTACACAAGAAAGAAAGAAAAAAGAAAAACATGAAACGCACGATGGTAGCAAGGTGCACATAATAAGGATCAGTACAGAAAGTTGACCCTGGTGAAGAAAATTCTCCTGCTGGGACTTGAACACCTGACCTTTTGATTAGGAGTCCAGCCTTCTACTACAGAGCTATCCCCGCCCACTAGACCTGTTCCTAATAAGCCTTATGGTTTGTGTGGATGTTAAGCACCATGATTATTTACTTATTACGCCCCCTAGCAATTAATCAGTAACAGTGCGAAGAACTGAGATGGACACACAGACCAACACACACACACTGACCCACAACACACCCACACTGACCCACAACACACCCACACTGACCCACAACACACCCACACTGACCCTCAACACACCCACGCTGACCCACAACACACACCCACGCTGACCCACAACACACTGATCCACATCTACACTGACCAACAGCACACCCACACTGACCCACAACACACCCACATTAACCAACAGCACACCCACACTGACCCACAGCACCTACACTGACCCACAACACACCCACATTAACCAACAGCACACCCACGCTGACCCACAACACACCCACATTAACCAACAGCACACCCACACTGACCCACAACACGTCCACACTGACCCTCAACACGTCCACATTGACCCACAACACCCACACTGACCAACAACACATCCACACTGACCCACAACACACCCACACTGACCCACAACATGCCCATATTAACAGCACACCCACAATGACAACACACTGACAGTACACACCCACACTGACCCACAACACACCCACATTAACCAACAGCACACCCCCACTGACCCACAACACCCCCACTGACCCACAACACACCCACACTGACCCACAACACACCCACACTGACCCACAACATGCCCACATTAACCAACAGCACACCCACACTGACAACACACTGACACTACACACCCACACTGACCACAGCACATCTACACTGCACTGACAATTTACACATCCACAGTCACCAACAGCACACACACCAACAAGTTATAAACCCACACTGACCACAGCACACCTACACTGCACTGACAATTTACACATCCACAATCACCAACAGCACACACACCAACAAGTTATATACCCACACTGACCGCAACACACCTACACTGCACTGACAATTTACACATCCACAATCACCAACAGCACACACACCAACAAGTTATATACCCACACTGACCACCGCACACCTACACTGCACTGACAATTTACACATCCACAATCACCAACAGCACACACACCAACAAGTTATATACCCACACTGACCACCGCACACCTACACTGCACTGACAATTTACACATCCACAATCACCAACAGCACGCACACCAACAAGTTATATACCCACACTGACCGCAACACACCTACACTGCACTGACAATTTACACATCCCCAATCACCAACAGCACACACACCAGCAAGGTATATACCCACACTGACCACAACACACCTACACTGCACTGACAATTTACACATCCACAGTCACCAACAGCACACACACCAAGTTATAAACCCACACTGACCACCGCACACCTACACTGCACTGACAATTTACACATCCCCAATCACCAACAGCACACACACCAGCAAGGTATATACCCACACTGACCACAACACACCTACACTGCACTGACAATTTACACATCCACAGTCACCAACAGCACACACACCAAGTTATAAACCCACACTGACCACCGCACACCTACACTGCACTGACAATTTACACATCCCCAATCACCAACAGCACACACACCAGCAAGGTATATACCCACACTGACCCACAAGCATGACTTCAAAGGCCATGTCTTTCATATCCCACAACTGATTACCTGTACAGGAAGATGGCAACAAGTCCAGCAATGGAAAAACACAGACACACAAACAAATGCACATGCGCACACACACAAAACACACCTATACTTACATATATATTCATTTTAAATGGCATAGCCACACACACACACACACACACACTTACATATAGATTCATTTTAAATGGCATAGCCTGACTGAAACATTTTCTTGTCCAAACACAGACAGGTAACTGATTTTTAATGCCGCCAACCATGATGGTCACATCAGGGTGAAACAGATTTTGTCAGAAACACAATACATGGTAACAAATATCTACAGATCTACATAATACAACTGGCCCACTGTCGATGAAAACAAACCAACTGAAATCATGAATGAACTCAAACTCTGAATCGAGTAAAGGTACCAAAACAGAATATCAACATGCCAAGAAAAAGTTCTCAAAACTGAAATGAGCAGCGGTAATACTAAGAGTGCTGCAGTACTCACAATTGTAGCTTTGGCATGTGTAGTAACATTTGTGTTGTAAAAAACGTACATTAAAAACTTTCAGACAGGGTAGACTGCGGTGAATCAATGGGTGGGTATAGGGTAGACTGGTGAATCAATGGGTGGGTATAGGGTAGACTGGTGAATCAATGGGTGGGTATAGGGTAGACTGGTGAATCAATGGGTGGGTATAGGGTAGACTGGTGAATCAATGGGGTGGGTATAGGGTAGACTGGTGAATCAATGGGTGGGTATAGGGTAGACTGGTGAATCAATGGGGTGGGTATAGGGTAGACTGGTGAATCAATGGGTGGGTATAGGGTAGACTGGTGAATCAATGGGTGGGTATAGGGTAGACTGGTGAATCAATGGGGTGGGTATAGGGTAGACTGGTGAATCAATGGGTGGGTATAGGGTAGACTGGTGAATCAATGGGTGGGTATAGGGTAGACTGGTGAATCAATGGGTGGGTATAGGGTAGACTGGTGAATCAATGGGGTGGGTATAGGGTAGACTGGTGAATCAATGGGTGGGTATAGGGTAGACTGGTGAATCAATGGGTGGGTATAGAGTAGACTGGTGAATCAATGGGGTGGGTATAGGGTAGACTGGTGAATCAATGGGGTGGGCATAGGGTAGACTGGTGAATCAATGGGTGGGTATAGGGTAGACTGGTGAATCAATGGGGTGGGTATAGGGTAGACTGGTGAATCAATGGGTGGGTATAGGGTAGACTAATGAATCAATGGGGTGGGCATAGGGTAGACTGCGGTGAATCAATGGGTGGGTATAGGGTAGACTGGTGAATCAATGGGGTGGGTATAGGGTAGACTGGTGAATCAATGGGGTGGTTATAGGGTAGACTGGTGAATCAATGGGGTGGGTATAGGGTAGACTGGTGAATCAATGGGGTGGGCATAGGGTAGACTGGTGAATCAATGGGTGGGTATAGGGTAGACTGGTGAATCAATGGGTGGGTATAGAGTAGACTGGTGAATCAATGGGGTGGGTATAGGGTAGACTGGTGAATCAATGGGGTGGGCATAGGGTAGACTGGTGAATCAATGGGTGGGTATAGGGTAGACTGGTGAATCAATGGGGTGGGTATAGGGTAGACTGGTGAATCAATGGGTGGGTATAGGGTAGACTAATGAATCAATGGGGTGGGCATAGGGTAGACTGCGGTGAATCAATGGGTGGGTATAGGGTAGACTGGTGAATCAATGGGGTGGGTATAGGGTAGACTGGTGAATCAATGGGGTGGTTATAGGGTAGACTGGTGAATCAATGGGGTGGGTATAGGGTAGACTGGTGAATCAATGGGGTGGGCATAGGGTAGACTGGTGAATCAATGGGTGGGTATAGGGTAGACTGGTGAATCAATGGGGTGGGCATAGGGTAGACTGCGGTGAATCAATGGGTGGGTATAGGGTAGACTGGTGAATCAATGGGGTGGGTATAGGGTAGACTGGTGAATCAATGGGTGGGTATAGGGTAGACTAATGAATCAATGGGGTGGGCATAGGGTAGACTGCGGTGAATCAATGGGTGGGTATAGGGTAGACTGGTGAATCAATGGGGTGGGTATAGGGTAGACTGGTGAATCAATGGGTGGGTATAGGGTAGACTGGTGAATCAATGGGTGGGTATAGGGTAGACTGGTGAATCAATGGGGTGGGTATAGGGTAGACTGCGGTGTATCAATGGGTGGGTATAGGGTAGACTGCGGTGTATCAATGGGTGGGCATAGGGTAGACTGGTGAATCAATGGGTGGGTATAGGCTAGACTGGTGAATCAATGGGGTGGGTATGTGGTAGACTGCGGTGAATCAATGGGTGGGCATAGGGTAGACTGGTGAATCAATGGGGTGGGCATAGGGTAGATCGGGGAATCAATGGGGTGGGTATAGGGTAGACTGGTGAATTAATGGGGTGGGTATAGGGTAGACTGCGGTGTATCAATGGGTGGGTATAGGGTAGACTGCGGTGTATCAATGGGTGGGCATAGGGTAGACTGGTGAATCAATGGGGTGGGCATAGGGTAGACTGGGGAATCAATGGGGGTGGGTATAGGGTAGACTGGGGAATCAATGGGTGGGCATAGGGTAGACTGCGGTGTATCAATGGGTGGGCATAGGGTAGACTGGGGAATCAATGGGGGTGGGTATAGGGTAGACTGGGGAATCAATGGGTGGGCATAGGGTAGACTGGTGAATCAGGGGGGTGGGTATAGGGTAGACTGGTGAGTCGGTGGCGTTGGGTATAGGATATGCTGGTGAACCACTAGGGTGGGTATAGGGGGGAAGTGAGGGTGGGTGGCAGGGGTGGGGATGTACAGGACAGCATCTCAAATAAAAAGTCTGTCACAGAGAGAACGGCATCATGACGACAACACAGACTGTACACTGAATATCGTGTCTGGCCCGCCAGAAGGTTGGGGTTCAAACAAAATGTCCGCTGTTATCAATTGCATGCTGGGAACACTTTCACCTACAACAATCTTCACGACATAACAAACTTCATTATTAAAATGCCCCAAATCAGAGTGCGGCTGCCATAGCACTTGCATTTAGTAGCGGGTGGGGAAAGAGTTGCACACAATACCATCTCCACCAACGCTGGATGAACCTCCGCCAACGCTGGATGAACCTCCGCCAATGCTGGATGAACCTCCGCCAACGCATAATGAACCTCGTGGCTTGAGCTTCACAACACTGACAAACAAACAAACAAACAAACAAACAAACAAACAAACCAACAAACAAACATCCGCCGTCCTAACCAGTCGCAAGGCGTCATCAATGGGGCTTCCTCTTGTACTTGAGGGCGAAGTAGGCCACTGTTCTCCACAGAAAGAGCTCCATGACGATGGCGGACACGTAACAGTAGATGGGCAGCTGAACCCCGTAGTGTTCCAGTATGGCCTGGGGAGCCACCACCGTGGCGTTCCCACCCCCCTCGCACGCAGGCAATTCAAAGCTGGTGATGTTGCCGCACCT
>OY757552.1:609839-632339 GCA_963584105.1 Alviniconcha strummeri
GTTGGAACTGCAAAGACCAGCCATGTCTTCCTTGTTCTTGCTTTCTGCAATCCTCTCTCTGTCTCACTCTCTGTCTTGTTCCCCTCTCCCCTGTCTATCTGTCTGTCACATTCTCTGTCTTGTCCCCCTCCCCCTCCTTTTCTACCTCTGTCTTGCCTCCCCGCCCTCCCCCCTCTTGTCTCCTCCCTCCCCCCCCCCCCCCCCAGTCTCACTCTCTCTTTTTCACTTTCCGTCTTGTCTCTCGGTCTCATTCTCTATTTTGTCTCTCTGTTTCACTACCTTGACTCTCTGTCTCACTCACTATCTTGCCTCTCTGCCTCACTATCTCATCTCTCTGTTTCACTATCTTGCCTCTCTGTTTCACTCACTATTTCACCTCTCTATTTCACTCTCTGTCTCGTCTCTCTGTTTCATTCACTATCTCATCTCTCTGTTTCACTCACTGTCTTGTCTCTCTGTTTCACTCACTATCTCATCTCTCTGTTTCACTATCTCATCTCTCTGTTTCACTCACTATCTTGTCTCTCTGTCTCACTCTCTTTCTTGTCTCTCTGTCTCACTCACTGTCTTGTCTCTCCGTCTCACTATCGTTTTGTCTCTCTGTCTCATTCACTATCTTGTCTCTCTGTCTCATTCTCTATCTTGTATCTCTGTCTCATTCACTGTCTTGTCTCTCTGTCTCATTCTCTATCTTGTCTCTCTGTCTCACTCACTATCTTGTCTCTCTGTCTCACTCACTATCTTGTCTCTCCGTCTCAACCTCTATCGTTGTGTCTCTCCGTCTCACTCTCTATCATTTTGCCTCTCTGTCTCACTCTCTATCGTTTTGTCTCTCTGTCTCACTCACTGTCTTGTCTCTCTGTCTCACTCTCTATCGTTTTGTCTCTCTGTCTCACTCTCTATCTTGTCTCTCTGTCTCACTCACTGTCTTGTCTCTCCGTCTTACTCTCTATCGTTTTGTCTCTCTGTCTCAGTCTCTCTGTCTCACTCTCTATCGTTTTGTCTCTCCGTCTCACTCTCTATCGTTTTGTCTCTCCGTCTCACTCTCTATCGTTTTGTCTCTCTGTCTCACTCACTGTCTTGTCTCTCCGTCTCACTCTCTATCGTTTTGTCTCTCCGTCTCACTCTCTATCGTTTTGTCTCTCTGTCTCACTCTCTATCGTTTTGTCTCTCCGTCTCACTCTCTATCGTTTTGTCTCTCTGTCTCACTCTCTATCGTTTTGTCTCTCTGTCTCACTCTCTATCGTTTTGTCTCTCTGTCTCACTCTCTATCGTTTTGTCTCTCTGTCTCACTCACTGTCTTGTCTCTCCGTCTCACTCTCTATCCTTTTGTCTCTCCGTCTCACTCTCTATCGTTTTGTCTCTCTGTCTCACTCTCTATCGTTGTGTCTCTCCGTCTCACTCTCTATCATTGTGTCTCTTCCCTTATGACCCCCTTCATACTTTTTGTTTTGCCATGCCTGCCACAGCCTTCCCTGTGGCCAGACCAACAATCCTTGTTACACTGACTTGCAATCCTTGTTACATGCACTTGCAATCCTCGTTACACTGACTTGCAATCCTTGTTACAGTCACTTGCAATTCTTATTACACTGACTTGCAATCCTTGTTACATTCATTTGCAATCCTTATTACACTGACTTGCAATCCTCATTACACTGACTTGCAATCCTTGTTACATTCATTTGCAATCCTTATTACATTCACTTGCAATCCTCATTACACTGACTTGCAATCCTTGTTACAGGCACTTGCAATCTTTATTACACTGACTTGTAATCCTCATTACATTGACTTGCAATCCTTATTACATTCACTTGCAATTCTCATTACACTGACTTGCAATCCTTGTTACAGACACTTGCAATCTTTATTACACTGACTTGTAATCCTCATTACATTGACTTACAATCCTTTTTACAGACACTTGTAATCCTTGTTACATAGATTTGCAATCCTTGTTACATAAACTTGTAATCCCCATCACACCGACTTGCCATCCTTGTTACAAAGACTCGTCTCGTTCAGAGACATGCAGAGACATGTGAGTTAGTCGTCAGACCTGTCACTGCAAAAGGAAGCATAGACTTACAAGAGGTGATGGCGTCAAACATGGGCAGGAAACTCCAGTACACTGACATGAAGAACAACTGCAAGAAACAAAACCTACGTCAGACAACGGCACTGGCAAATAGCTTAACCTCACTCACTCCCCGCACAATGAGATCACACACATACAAGTCTGAATCACTCTCTCCCTGCACCATCACACCCAGACAAGTCTGAATCACTCTCCACCTGCACCATCACACCAGACAAGTCTGAACCACTCTCCCTCTGCACCATCACACCCAGACAAGTCTGAATCACTCTCCACCTGCACCATCACACCAGACAAGTCTGAACCACTCTCCCTCTGCACCATCACACCCAGGCAAGTCTGAATCACTCTCCTGCACCATCACACCCAGACAAGTCTGAGCCACTCTCTCCCTGCACCATCACACCAAGTCTGAACCACTCTGCACCATGAGTCAACACCCAGACATTCAAGTCTGAATCAGTCTTACAAGACACACACAAGACTGAAAGTACTCGCATGAAAAGGTCACTAAAGTTTGGGGTTAGTCTATTCAACAATCATACTCAGCTAAACAAATTACCCTCCGCATGAAAAATGAAGAAAAAAAGATTAGTTTCACAAATTTCAAGCAACATTCAGACACAGAATAGCCACTGCACACAGACTGTCATTTCTCACCCCCTGAACATATCCACATAGAGAATGCAACACAAAAAGACTGCCAAGCAACAGACTAAAAAAATGAGCCAAGGTGCCAAATACACTTGTGTACGCATTCACGCCAATCATAAAAGCCAACACTGGAAAAAGTCACGAGAATTATCAGGCAGAAAATCTGTATCAAAATCAAACGGATGACCTTTTATGACCGAGTCAACATAACCTTCCAAACTGACTGATTTACTGAGGCCCAAACTGAAACATAATCGTACAAACTGACCGATCTGCTGAACCAAGCTCAACCGGACATAGCCCTACAAACAGACTGATCCACTGAACCAAGCTCAAACTGACATAGCCCTACAAACTGACATAGCCCAACAAACTGACATAGCCCTCCAAAACTGATTTACTGAACCAAGCTCAAACTGACATAGCCCAACAAAGTGACATAGCCCTACAAACAGACTGATCCACTGAACCAAGCTCAAACCGACATAGCTCTACAAACTGACAAAGCCCTACAAATGGACATAGCGCTACAAACGGACATAGCCCTACAAATGGACATAGCCCTATAAACAGACTGATCAACTGAACCAAGCTCAAATTGACATAGCCCTACAAATGGACTAACTGAACGAAGCTCAAACTGACATAGCCCTATAAACTGACTTAGCCCTACAAACTGACATAGCACTACAAACTGATTTACTGAACCAAGCTCAAACTGACATAACCCTACAAACGGATACAGACCTACAAACTGACATAGCCCTACAAACGGATATAGCCCTACAAACTGACATAGCCCTACAAATGGACATAGCCCTACAGATTGATCTACTGAACCAAGCTCAAACTGACATAGCCCTATAAACTGACATAGCCCTACAAACTGACATAGCCCTACACACGGATATAGCCCTACAAATGGACATAGCCCTACAAACTGACACAGCCCTATAAACTGACACAGCCCTACAAACTGACATAGCCCTACACACAGATATAGCCCTACAAATGGACATAGCCCTACAAACTGACATAACCCTACAAACTGACTGATTTACTGAACCAAGCTCAAACTGACATAGCCCTACACACGGACATAGCCCTCAAACAGACAAAGCCCTACAATCGGACACAGCCCTACAAACTGACATAGCCCTACAAACTGACTGATTTACTGAAACAAGCTCAAACTGACATAGCCGTACACAGGGATAATAGCCCTACAGACGGACAAAGCCCTACAAACGGACACAGCCCTACAAACTGACATAGCCCTACAAACGGACTGATTTACTGAAACAAGCTCAAACTGACATAGCCGTACAAACTGACATAGCCCTATAAACTGACATAGCCCTACAAAACTGATTTACTGAACCAAGCTCAAACTGACATAGCCCTACAAATTGACATAGCCCTAAAAACTGACTAACTGAACCAAGCTCAAACTGACATAGCCCTACAAACTGACATAGCCCATGCGGTCTTTGATGGTGTCGTGTGTGCGGGGCATCTGGAACCACAGGAGGCTGCAGACAATGGCAATGGCCATGCTGTTGATGATGTTGTACTTGGAGATAATACGTGACCGCGCGTGCTTGAAGGTCCGCCAGTTCAGCATCTGCAACATAAGTTCTGATGAATCTGAAGTGCGTCCAGAGGTACTACTCCATGTGATGTTGGCTCTGGGTTCTTTTTCCTGTTCAGCTGCAACAGAAGTTCTGATTCATCAGAAGTGTGTACAGAAGTATTACTCCTTGTGAGGTTGCCTCTTAGTTCTTGTTGCTGTTCAGCTGCAACAGAAGTTCTGATTCATCAGAAGTGTGTACAGAAGTATTACTCCTTGTGATGTTGCCTCTTAGTTCTTGTTGCAGTTCAGCTGTCCATGTTTTTGTACACACTTCTGCTTCATTGGAACTTCTGTTGCAGATGAACAGCAACAATCCTACAAGCCCTTCAAAAACACTCTTCCGTGTGCTGTTGCCTCTTGCTTCTTGTTGCCGTTCATCTGCGACAGAAGTTCTGATAAATCAGAAGTGTGTACAAAAACACTATTCCGTGTGCTGTTGCCTCTTGCTTCTTGTTGCCGTTCATCTGCGACAGAAGTTCTGATAAATCAGAAGTGTGTACCAAAACACTATTCCGTGTGCTGTTGCCTCTTGCTTCTTGTTGCCGTTCATCTGCGACAGAAGTTCTGATAAATCAGAAGTGTGTACAAAAACACTATTCATAGTACTGTTGCCTCTTGCTTCTTGTTGCCGTTCATCTGCGACAGAAGTTCTGATAAATCAGAAGTGTGTACCAAAACACTCTTCCGTGTACTGTTGCCTCTTGCTTCTTGTTGCCGTTCATCTGCGACAGAAGTTCTGATAAATCAGAAGTGTGTACAAAAACACTATTCATAGTACTGTTGCCTCTTGCTTCTTGTTGCCATTCATCTGCGACAGAAGTTCTGATAAATCAGAAGTGTGTACCAAAACACTATTCCGTGTACTGTTGCCTCTTGCTTCTTGTTGCCGTTCATCTGCGACAGAAGTTCTGATAAATCAGAAGTGTGTACCAAAACACTATTCATAGTACTGTTGCCTCTTGCTTCTTGTTGCTGTTATTGTTAACTTGCCCTCAAAGTACAGCACCTGTGGAAGACTGTTGCCTGCCGCAAGCAGGTGTTAAACTCCATGAAAAAAATCCCTTACTTTTGACATGCATTCTCAGATGTCCCTTTTCAAGGCCCTGTATGTAGAACAAACTTCCCAACAGCGTCAATCATGTTTCTCTCTTTGTCCACTTTAAATCTCTCTTAAATCCTGTCTCTTCATCACTGCAAGCAGTAGCACACCTCAGCCACACCTGCAAATGCCTATGCCTAGTAACATGCGTCTGTGTGTGTGTGTGTATATATGGGGGCGGGGGGTGCATGCATGTGTGTGCATAGGTGTCCATGCATGCGTGTGTGTGTGTGTGTGTGTTTGTGTGTGTGTGTGTGTGTGTGTGTGTGTGTGTGTGTGTGTGTGTGTGTGTGTGTGTGTGTGTGTGTGTGTGTGTGTTTGTGTGTGTGTGTGTGTGTGTGTGTGTGTATGTGTGTGTGTGTGTACATGCATGAGTGTATGTGTGAATGACTGAGTTTATGTGTGTGTGTGTTTGTGTGTGTGTGTGGATGTGTGTGCGTGTGTGTGTGTGTGTGTGTGCATGTGTGTGTGTGCATGTGTGTGTGCATATGTGTGTGTGTGTGTGTGTGTGTGTGTGTGCGCACATGCATGAGTGTGTGTGTGTGTGCGCACATGCATGAGTGTATGTGTGAATGATTGAGTTTATGTATGCATGCATGCATGCATGCGTGCATGCGTGTGTGTGTGTGTGTGTGTGTGTGTGTGTGTGTGTGTGTGTGTGTGTGTGTGTGTGTGTGTGTGTGTGTGTATGTGTGTGTGTGTGTGCGTGTGTGTGTGCACGTATGTGTGCATGCGTGAATGTATGTGTGTGACTGAAAAACAGGGAGGGGTGGGGGAAATGGATCGAGTGTTTTGTGCCTGAACATGAACGACAAACTCTTGACCAACAGATGTTGACCACAAGCAAACAAAAAACAAAGTACGCAGTAACACGCAAGTGTCCATATAAACCACAGAAAGGGCCAAAATGGCCAAAAGTAATATAACTAGTTTCACAGATTTCACATTTAGTTTCTGTTTTGCAGGCAGCATAACAAAGAAACAAGTCTTTTGGCCACAGCCCACTGGCCACACGCTGACCTGACAATTTGGCACAATTAGTCAAACGTGTCACAAATGGACTTTGAACTGGGTCACACTGACCTTACACTAGCCATGTGTGACAAACTGACCTTGACCTGGGTCACGTAAGTAAGTTATATCAGGGCAAGCCTCACACTCTGAGTGGCACAATTTGTCATGTGTGTCACAAACTGACCTTGAACTGGGTCACACAGACCTGAAACTCAGAGTGGCACAATCACTTTTGTGTGCTACAAACTGACCTTGAGGTGGGTCACAGTGACCTGACACTGCAAGCAGCACACTCAGTCATGCCAGTCACAAACTGACCTTGAACTGGGTCCAGAAGCCTGTGGCCCATCGCTGCGTGGAGGCAGATGATGATGTTGCATCACTGAGGTGGCGTCCTCCGTTGGGCGATGCTGTGTCCACCTTAGCTTCCTCAGCATCATGGTCGATCAAGCGCATCATGACATCGCCACTGCCATCTGCACAAAGTGCAGCAGCTCACCACCACATCTCACAGAATCTGATAATGCACAGGTGTGTACAGCTGTGATATTCAAAACTAACCACTGGGCCCGATCCGCCATCCAACACCATCACATTCCACATAATCTGGACAACTTACAGATTTGAACAGCTGTGATAGTCATAACTAACCACTGAGCCCGATCTGTCATCTGACACCATCACATCTGACAGCATCAGGACAATGCACAGATCTGAACAGCCGTGATATTCAGAACTAACCGCTGGGCCCAACCCATCATCTGACACCATCACCTCCAACAAAGTCTGATGATGCAGAGATCCAAACTACCATGATATTCAGAACTAACGCTGAGCGCTATCATCGGACACCATGAGGTACTCAGTAGACAGGTACTCATGCAGGTTGGGCAGCTTCCTTCCTCCCTACAGGATGCATAGCCAGTTGACGGGCCGCAGGTCTGTAGGCCTTACCTGTGTACAAGATGACATTGCCGGAATGCACCTGTGAGCTGGCGGAGTGAGGACCATCGGGAAGGCTGGGCAGGTGCAGCGCATTATTCCTCCCTGTACGGCGCAGCCTGGGTGGCCACAAGTCTGTAGACCTGCACAGACACGCACAACCAAGTCATGCTACTGACCTGACAGCTACCTGTAACATTGGTACCCTTGTTAATTGACAGACAGCTGCCTGTAACACTGGTACCCTTGTTAACAGATACACAGCTACCTGTAACACTGGTACCCTTGTTAACAGATAGCTACATGTAACATTGGTACCCTTGTTAACTGACAGACAGCTGCCTGTAACACTGGTACCCTTGTTAACAGATAAACAGCTACCTGTAACACTGGTACCCTTGTTGACTGACAGACAGCTGCCTGTAACACTGGTACCCTTGTTAACAGACAGACAGCTACCTCTAACACTGGTACCCTTGTTAACTGACAGACAGCTATCTGTAACACTGGTACCCTTGTTAACAGGTAGACAGCTACCTGTAACACTGGTACCCTTGTTAACTGACAGACAGCTGCCTGTAACACTGGTACCCTTGTTAACAGGTAGACAGCTAACCAGTATTACAGGTAGCCGTCTACCTGTTAACAAGGGTGTTAACAGGTAGACAGCTACCTGTAACACTGGTACTCTTGTTAACAGGTGGACAGCTACCTGTAACACTGGTACTCTTCTCAACTGATCAGACAGTTACCTGTAACACTGGAACCCTTGTCAACTGAGAGACATCTACCTGTAACACTGGAACCCTTGTCAACTGAGAGACATCTACCTGTAACACTGGTACTCTTGTTAACTGATCGACAGCTACTTGTAATGCTGGTACCTTCTTATTAACTGGTCAACAGCTACTTGTAACACTGGTACCCTTGTTAACTGATAGAGCACTAGTTGTAACACTGGTACCATTGTTAACTGATGCACAGCTGGCTGTAACAATGGTACCCTTCTCAGCTGCTGTACAGCTGGTGGTAACACTGGTACCCTTGTTAACTGATACACAGCTGGCTGTAACAATGGCACCCTTGTTAACTGATGCACAGCTGGCTGTAACAATGGTACCCTTCTCAGCTGATGTACAGCTGGTGGTAACACTGGTACCCTTGTTAACTGATACACAGCTGGCTGTAACAATGGCACCCTTGTTAACTGATGCACAGCTGGCTGTAACAATGGTACCCTTCTCAGCTGATGTACAGCTGGTGGTAACACTGGTACCCTTGTTAACTGATACACAGCTGGCTGTAACAATGGCACCCTTGTTAACTGATGCACAGCTGGCTGTAACAATGGTACCCTTCTCAGCTGATGTACAGCTGGTGGTAACACTGGTACCCTTGTTAACTGATACACAGCTGGCGGTAACACTGGTACCCTTGTTAACTGATACACAGCTGGCTGTAACAATGGCACCCTTGTTAACTGATACACAGCTGGCTGTAACAATGGCACCCTTGTTAACTGATACACAGCTGGCTGTAACGACAGTACCTTCTCGTTAACCCTTTCTGTCTTGCAGCTGCATGGCCAGTCTATAACTTGCCAGCCTAGCTGGCTTCAGCCTGACAGCTTGTTCCAGTCACAGAATGGTCTGCATGTTCATCATCTACCGACCTTTTCTTCTCTGTTCTTTTCCTTTTCCCCCCTTCACATCTACCCAGCATATGCCGGTCTGTCCGTTCACTCAATCTGACTGCCCCTCTACATCCCTCCTTCGGTCTGACTGCCCCTCTACATCCCTCCTTCGGTCTGACTGCCCCTCTACATCCCTCCTTCGGTCTGACTGCCCTGACTGCCCCTCTACATCCCTCCTTCAGTCTGACTGCCCCTCTACATCCCTCCTTCAGTCTGACTGCCCCTCTACATCCCTCCTTCGGTCTGACTGCCCCTCTACATCCCTCCTTCGGTCTGACTGCCCCTCTACATCCCTCCTTCGGTCTGACTGCCCCTCTACATCCCTCCTTCAGTCTGACTGCCCCTTTACATCCCTCCTTCAGTCTGACTGCCCCTTTACATCCCTCCTTCAGTCTGACTGCCCTGACTGCCCCTCTACATCCCTCCTTCAGTCTGACTGCCCCTTTACATCCCTCCTTCAGTCTGACTGCCCCTTTACATCCCTCCTTCAGTCTGACTGCCCTGACTGCCCCTCTACATCCCTCCTTCAGTCTGACTGCCCCTTTACATCCCTCCTTCAGTCTGACTGACCCTTTACATCCCTCCTTCAGTCTGACTGCCCTGACTGCCCCTCTACATCCCTCCTTCAGTCTGACTGCCCTGACTGCCCCTCTACATTTCCCCTTCAATCTGACTGCCCCTCTACATTCCCCCTTCAATCTGACTGTCCCTCTACATTCCCCCTTCAATATGACTGCCCCTCTACATTTCCCCTTCAATCTGACTGCCCCTCTACATTTCCCCTTCAATCCGACTGCCCCTCTACATCCCCCCTTCAATCTGACTGCCCTGACTGCCCCTCGACATTCCCCCTTCAACCCGACTGCCCCTCTACATCCCCCCTTCAATCTGACTGCCCTGACTGCCCCTCGACATTCCCCCTTCAATCTGACTGCCCACTCAATCCCCCTGCCCCCCCCCCCCCCCCTTCACTCTACACTGGACTGTCCTTCACTCAATTCAACTGCCCTCTGACTGTCCACTCTATACCCCCCTTCACTCTACGCTGGCCTTCACTTCAGTCTTCAAACCTTTTTTCCTCTGCTAGGTCTGTGATCCGCTGAACTGTGTCCTTGTCTTTCTTCACCACTTCCACTGAAACACAGGCACTTGAAACAATACTTATTTTACATCATGTCCTTCAAACTGGAATGCAGCTGCATTTGTGTGAAGGAATGCATTTTTCCACAAAGCAGCTCCATTTGTCAACTCTGAGCAGATACAGACCATTTGTTCTTAACAGCTGCGCAGGCCCTAAAACCTTACACATTCTTTAAATGTACATCATTTTATTTTGACAACAAAGATTCAATACTTACAACACACACACACATACACACACACACTCATGTCTCTGGGCAATGGGACTTACAAAAAGGTTTTTTTTAAAGAGGCAGGTTGATTTCAAAGAACTGACAAGGCACTTCATGGCAGACAGAAACAGGGTTCCAGGTAGTCAGAGCCTGGTAAAAGAATTCCCCATTTAGCAACCATTCCTGTCCCCTGGGTGGATCCATAGCCCTACGTTTTACTTGTGCCATTTAGTGACCATTCCTGTCCTCATTTTCTGGGTGGATTTACAGCCCTACTTGTTACTTGTGCCATTTAGTGACCATTCCTGTCCCCATTTTCTGGGTGGATTTACAACCTTATTTTTTACTTGTGCCATTTAGCAACCATTCCTGTCCCCTGGGTGGATTCATAGCCCTACTTTTTACTTGTGCCATTTAGCAACCATTCCTGTCCCCATTTTCTGGGTGGATTCATAGCCCTACTTTTTACTTGTGCCATTTAGCGACCATTCCTGTCCCCATTTTCTGGGTGGATTTACAGTCCTACGTTTTACTTGTGCCATTTAGCGACCATTCCTGTCCCCATTTTCTGGGTGGATTTACAGCCCTACTTGTTACTTGTGCCATTTAGCGACCATTCCTGTCCCCATTTTCTGGGTGGATTTACAACCTTACTTTTTACTTGTGCCATTTAGCGACCATTCCTGTCCCCATTTTCTGGATGGATTCATAGCCCTTACTTTTTACTTGTGCCATCTAGTGACCATTCCTGTCCCCATTTTCTGGGTGGATTCACAGCCCTTACTTTATACTTGTGCCATTAAGCAACCATTCCTGTCCCCATTTTCTGTGTGGATAGATAGCCTTACTTTTTACTTGTGCCATTTAGCAACCATTCTTGTCCCCATTTTCTGGGTGGATTCACAGATCTACTTTATACTTGTGCCATTAAGCGACCATTCCTGTCCCCATTTTCTGGGTGGTTTTATAGGCATTACTGTTCACTTGGGACCTTTAACCATTCCCCATTTAGTGACCATTCCTGTCCCCACTTCTACTTCCTGTGTCGTTTTACAGCCCTCACTAAGGGTGTTTAGTGACCGTTCCTGTCCCCACTTCCACTTCCTGGGTGGTTTTACAGCCCTCACTGAGAGTGTTCAGTGACCATTCCTGTCACCGTTCCCTGGGTGGTTTTACAGCCCTCACTAAGGGTGTTCAGTGACCATTCCTGTCACCATTCCCTGGGTGGTTTTACAGCCCTCACTAAAGGTGTTTAGTGTCTATTCCTGTATCTTTCCACTTCCTGGGTGGTTTTACAGCCCTCACTAAGGGTGTTTAGTGTCTATTCCTGTATCTTTCCACTTCCTGGGTGGTTTTACAGCCCTCACTAAGGGTGTTTAGTGTCTATTCCTGTATCTTTCCACTTCCTGGGTGGTTTTACAGTCCTAAGGATGTTTAGTGACCATTCGTGACCCTATTCTGTGACTGGTTTTATTATCCACACTTTTCACACGGCTGTTTTCTAGACCTCTCTGTACTAGCATCATGCCAGGCAGCTCAGTAACCCAGACTTTCATCACAGTGTTATTTTTCCTTACTGCTTACTTTTTCATTTATGGAAATAAGCATGTCATTCTCGGTCAAAATATGCCTGAATAATATAACCAACAAAGTCATGAAAATGCCTGAACAGAGTCTGAAATGCATAAGCATCTAGAGCATTTCAATACATGTGTTGGCGGCAGTTCACCCAAAATGTACAGTTACAGTAAGGCTAACATGTCAATACACCTGTGGTTGACAGTTCACCCATGACGTACAGTAAGGCTAATATGTCAATACACCTGTGGGTGACAGTTCACCCAAAACGTACAGTAAGGCTAACATGTCAATACACCTGTGGTTGACAGTTCACCCATGACGTACAGTAAGGCTAACATGTCAATACACCTGTGGTTGACAGTTCACCCATGACGTACAGTAAGGCTAATATGTCAATACACCTGTGGGTGACAGTTCACCCATAACGTACAGTAAGGCTAATATGTCAATACACCTGTGGGTGACAGTTCACCCAAAAAGTACAGTAAGGCTAACATGTCAATCCACCTGTGGGTGACAGTTCACCTATCAAGTACAGTAAGGCTAACATGTCAATACACCTGTGGGTGACAGTTCACCCATGACATACAGTAAGGCTAATATGTCAATACACTGGTGGGTGACAGTTCACCCATGACGTACAGTAAGGCTAATGTCAGTACACCGGTGGGTGACAGTTCACCCATGACATACAGTAAGGCTAACATGTCAATACACCGGTGGGTGACAGTTCACCCATGACGTACAGTAAGGCTAATATGTCAATACACCGGTGGGTGACAGTTCACCCATGACGTACAGTAAGGCTAATATGTCAATACACCGGTGGGTAGCACTTCACCCATGATGGACAGTACTTCAGTTTCTCATCTTATTTAAAGCAACCAGCATTAAGGGCTTATTTCAACTGCTGCAGCTTCATCAGTGTAACAGTTGGAAAGTAACAGACTGAATATCTGTTAACACCTTTTTCCATGCAAGGTGTATGCATATCTTAAGTAATATTAAGTAGCTAAAGGGAATCTGTTGCACACACAGCAAAAGGGAAGTAACAATACTGAGAAACCACATTAAATGACAACTAAAGGGCAGTAACAATACTGAGAAATCACGTTAAATGACAACTAAAGGGAAGTAACAACACTGAGAAATCACATTAAATGACAACTAAAGGGAAGTAACAATACTGAGAAATCACATTAAATGACAACTAAAGGGAAGTAACAATTAATACTGAGAAATCACACTGACTGACAATGGATATGAAGTGAGCAGCATTAATTCACTTCCTGTATTAAAGTGGCAGCAAAACTGATTGTGACTCATGGATGAAATCAGCCAGTTACAGTGAGGTTGACAGATCAAAGTGGCAGCAGAACTGATTGCTACTCACAGATGAAGTCAGTGGGCTTACAGTGAGGTTGACATATCAAAGTGGCAGCGGTACTGATTGCTACTCACAGATGAAGTCAGCCAGTTACAGTGAGGTTGACATATGAAAGTGGCAGCAGAACTGATTGCTACTCACGGATGAAATCAGCAGGGTTAAAGTGAGGTTCACAGATCAGATCCAACTCTTCAAAAAAACTCAGTGCTTTCCTGCCATCCCCAAAGTAGGCTATCTGCAAAACAAAAACAGAAATGGGGCACATATTCACACCTGGCTATCAAACATCAATTCACACCTGGCTATCAAGCATCAATTCATACCAGGCTAGCAAGCATCAAAGCTGACCCAACATTACAACTATTCACACCTGGCTACCAAGCATCAGTTCACACATGGCTATCAAGGATCAGTTCACACCTGGCTATCATCAATTCACACCAGGCTATCAAGCATCAATTCACACCTTACTACCAAACATCAAAGTTGACCCAACATTACAACTATTTACACCTGGCTACCAAGCATCAAAGTTGGCCCAACTTTACAACACAGTCAGCTTACTATTACTGCTTACCTTGACTCTTAATTCTTTGTTGTATCTTCAGTGAATAGACTCAGTCTCTCTTTCTTCCCCCCCCCCCCCCCCCCACACACACACACACAAAGTTCACTGATGTAAAGTTAAACAGTTTATTGAGCAAACAAGTGAATATAATTATTCACTCCAACAGAAGTTCATCAAAACCCCAAAGCACATGGACACAAAGTTTATCACTGTGACAGCAGCCAACAGATTGAATAGCTCCAGCCTAGCTCCCCAATCGCACGGTCTGCAGCAACACTAAACAGCTTCCAACGGAGTGCTCACAGTGACCGCTCATCCAACACTATGAGGTTACTGGCCCACAGTGACTGCTGGTCCAACACTATGAGGTTACTGGCCCACAGTGACTGCTGGTCCAACACTATGAGGTTACTGGCCCACAGTGACCACTGGTCCAACACTATGAGGTTACTGGCCCCTCTACATCCCCCCTTCAATTTGACTGCCCCTCTACATTCCCCCTTAAATATGACTGCCCCTCTACATTTCTCCTTCAATCTGACTGCCCCTCTACATTCCTCCTTCAATCTGACTGCCCCTCTACATTCCTCCTTCAATCTGACTGCCCCTCTACATTCCCCCTTCAATCTGACTGCCCTGACTGCCCCTCTACATTCCCCCTTCAATCTGACTGCCCTGACTGCCCCTCTACATTCCCCCTTCAATCTGACTGCCCTGACTGCCCCTCTACATTCCCCTTTCAATCTGACTGCCCCTCTACTGGCTCAAACAGCGCACAGTGCTGTACTGAGGTATTATTATCATGAGTATGACTGTACCGAGTTATGATTATCATGAGTATGGCTGTACAGAGTTATGATTATCATGAGTATGGCTGTACAGAGTTATGATTATCATGAGTATGGCTGTACAGAGTTATGATTACATGACTGTACATAGTTTAATTATCATGATTATGGATGTACAGAGTTATGATTATCATGAGTATGGTGGACAAAGGTATGAATATCATGACTGTACAGAGGTATGATTACCATGACTGTACAGAGGTATGATCGTCATGACTGTACAGAGGTATGATTATCATGACTGTACAGAGGTATGATTATCATGACTGTAATGAGGTATGAATATCATGACTGTACAGAGGTATGATTACCATGACTGTACAGAGGTATGATCGTCATGACTGTACAGAGGTATGATTATCATGACTGTACAGAGGTATGATCGTCATGACTGTACAGAGGTATGATTATCATGACTGTACAGAGGTATGATCATCATGACTGTACAGAGGTATGATCGTCATGACTGTAATGAGGTATGATCATCCTGACTACGTCTTAGAGGCCGGGCTGCCAGCCCTGATGGGTACTATCTATATACACCCACATGTCCCTCGGCCAGCAGCAGGAGGTGGGTGAACATGCGGAAGATCTGGCTGGATGGCTGGTGAATGGACACCACCACCGCCTTGCACGACTGCTCCGTGAACTGTTTCAGCAGCTCCATCAAGGTCAAGGCCGTGCTGGAGTCCAGACCTGACGTGGGCTCCTGCCAACAGACAGCAATCAACTCGTCTCTGCAAAGGAGACGGAGTGAACTGTGCTAATCTAAAAGGAGATGGAGTGAACTGTGCTAATCGAGATGGAGCGAACTGTGCTAATCTAAAAGGAGATAGAGCGAACTGTGCTAATCTAAAAGGAGATGGAGCGAACTGTGCTAATCTAAAAGGAGACGGAGTGAACTGTGCTAATCTAAAAGGAAATGGAGTGAACTGTGCTAATCTAAGAAGACAGAGTGAACTGTGCTAATCTAAAAGGAGACAGGGCAAACTGTGCTAATCTAAAAGGAGACGGGGCGAACTGTGCTAATCTAAAAGGAGACGGAGGGAACTGTGCTAATCTAAAAGGAGACGGTGCAAACTGTGCTAATCTAAAAGGAGATGGAGTGAAGTGTGCTAATCTAAAAGGAGGCGGGGCGAACTGTGCTAATCTAAGGAGACAATGCGAACTGTGCTAATCTAAAAGGAGACAGAGTGAAACTGCGCTAATCTAAAAGGGGACAGAACAAACTGTGCTAATCTAAGGAGACAGTGAACTGTGCTAACCTAAAAGGAGATGGAGGGAACTGTGCTAATCTAAAAGGAGACAGAGGGAACTGTGCTAAGCTGGTAAAGAAACTAAGTGAAATGTGTTAATCTGGTAAAGAAACTGAGTGAAATGTGTTAATCTGGCAAAGAGACTGAGTGAAATGAGATAATCTGGTAAAGAGACTGAATGAAATGTACTAATCCGGCAAACAGACTGAATGAAATGTGCTAATCTGGTAAAGAAACTGAGTGAAATGTGTTAATCTGGCAAAGAAACTGAGTAAAATGTGTTAATCTGGTAAAGAGACTGAATGAAATGTGTTAATCTGACAAACAGTCTGTCTGGCAAAGAAACTGAGTAAAATGTGTTAATCTGGTAAAGAGACTGAATGAAATGTGTTAATCTGGCAAACGGTCTGAGTGAAATGTGTTAATCTGGTAAAGAGACTGAGTGAAATGTGTTAATCTGGTAAAGAAACTGAGTGAAATGTGTTAATCTGGTAAAAAGACTGAGTGAAATGTGTTAATCTGGCAAAGAGACTGAGTGAAATGTGCTAATCTGGCAAACAGACTGAGTGAAATGTGTTAATCTGGTAAAGAAACTGAGTGAAATGTGCTAATCTGGCAAACAGACTGAGTGAAATATGCTAATCTGGCAAACAGACTGAGTGAAATGTGCTAATCTGGCAAACAGACTGAGTGAAATGTGTTAATCTGGTAAAGAAACTGAGTGAAATGTGTTAATCTGGCAAACAGACTGAGTGAAATGTGTTAATCTGGTAAAGAAACTGAGTGAAATGTGCTAATCTGGCGAACAGGCTGAGTGAAATGTGCTAATCTGGCAAACAGACTGAGTGAAATGTGCTAATCTGGCAAACAGACTGAGTGAAATGTGCTTTGGATGCTTAACGGCTCACTGCTGAAAGATGGGTTGTACGCAGATGAGATTAACAGTGTCAAAAACCTGCTACAGAACTAGAAGAACAAGCAGTCACACCCACTGACAGAGAAATCCTTACCCCAGTGAGAAAAAAAAAAAAAGTAGATTCAGTTTACTCTTTCCCACCAGTTATTACTAAAGGTATTACTTAGAAAAATAATGACAAAAACAAGCACACAAAACCAATTCTGTATGCTACAATGAAGGTATTACTGAGAAAAACAATGACAAAAACAAGCACACAATGCTACAATGAAGGTATTACTGAGAAAAATAATGACAAAAATAAACACACAAAAACAATTTTGCATGCTACAATGAAGGTATTACTGAGAAAAATAATGACAAAAATAAACACAAAAACAATTTTGCATGCTCCAATGAAGGTATTACTGAGAAAAATAATGACAAAAATAAACACACAATTTTTTTTTTGCATGCTACAATGAAGGTATTACTGAGAAAAATAATGACAAAAACAAGCACACAAAAACAATTTTGCTAGCTACAATGAAAATGCATGCAGTCAAAGGAAAAGCAACTATTAAAGAAATGTGCAATGTCCTTTACCTGTGGCAATCCCATATAAAATTAAATGGGGAAAAAAGGAACAAGGAAGGAATGGAGGGAAGGGAAACGGGACGGGATGAAGGGAAGAAAGGAAGGTGAATAAAGGTCAAAATGAAGTAAGGAGGGAAGAAAGGAAGGATGAAAGAAAGAAGGAAGGAAGGAGTAAAGGTCAAAATGAAGGAAGCAAGGAGGGAAGCAAGGAAAGATGAAAGAAGGAAGGAAAGAAGGAACAAAACAGAAGAAAGAAAGAAAGAAAGAAAGAAAAAGAAAAAGCAGACAATATTTTTTAAAGGAAGAAGAGAGAGATTGCTGACATCCATCATCATAACATCCGGGTCCTTGATGAGTTCGCAGGCGATGCTGAGACGTTTCTTCTCTCCGCCAGACAACCCTCGTATCAACTGATCTCCGACCACTGAAAGGTACAAAGGCACACATCAAAAACAAGCAGTGCCGCCTTGCACCACAAGCATCCCCGCCCAGTCCCCCACTCCCCCCCCCCCCCAGTCCCCCACTCCCCCCCCCCCCCCCTCCATTCCCACCCTGCTGAAGAATAGCACTACTTTTGTCAGACGTAGAGTCTGTCTTTGGTAAACAAGTGGCTTCATGCTTGTCACACACACTAACAACAACTGATAGTTAACTTTCATATCCGAGGCTATTTCAAATGATGGGTCCCAAACGGATGTACTGAAATGGATGTAAACAATTTGCAATTGACATAAAGTCACACACACACACACATACACGTGCGCGCGCGCACACACACACACACACACACACTCACACACACACACACTCACACACATACACGCGCGCGCGCACACACACACACACACACACACACGCACGCACGCACACACACACACACACACACACACTCACTCACACACACACACACACACACACACACACACACACACACACACACACACACACACACACACACTCACTCACACACACACACATACCTGTGTTCCTACACTTGCTGAGGTCCAACACGTCAATGATGTGGTCAATCTTGGACAGCTTCTCTTCACGGGGCAGCTTCTCTGGCAGGTAAACCATGGCTGCAAACTAATCACACCATTAGGTAGAACTGTAGTGCACAATCCAACTAATCAAACCATTAAGTAGAACTGTAGTGCACAATGCAACTAATCAAACCATTAAGTAGAACTGTAGTGCACAATAAAAAACTGTAGTGCACAATCCAACTAATCAAACCATTAAGTAGAACTGTAGTGCACAATAAAAAAAACTGTAGTGCACAATCCAACTAATCAAACCATTAAGCAGAACTGTAGTGCACAATAAAAAAAACTGTAGTGCACAATCCAACTAATCAAACCATTAAGTAGAACTGTAGTGCACAATCCATCTAATCAAACCATTAAGCAGAACTGTAGTGCACAATAAAAAAAACTGTAGTGCACAATCCAACTAATCAAACCATTAAGTAGAACTGTAGTGCACAATCCAAAACTGTAGTGCACAGTCCATCTAATCAAACCATTAAGTAGAACTGTAGTGCACAATCCAACTAATCAAACCAGTACTGTAGTGCACAATCCAACTAATCAAACCAGAACCGTAGTGCACAATCCAACTAATCAAACCAGTACTGTAGTGCACAATCCAACTAATCAAACCAGTACTGTAGTGCACAATCCAACTAATCAAACCAGAACCGTAGTGCACAATCCAACTAATCAAACCAGTACTGTAGTGCACAATCCAACTAATCAAACCAGAACCATAGTGCACAATCCAACTAATCAAACCAGTACTGTAGTGCACAATCCAACTAATCAAACCAGAACTATAGTACACAATCCAACTAATCAAACCAGTACTGTAGTGCACAATCCAACTAATCAAACCAGAACTATAGTACACAATCCAACTAATCAAACCAGAACTGTAGTGCACAATCCAACTAATCAAACCAGAACCATAGTACACAATCCAACTAATCAAACCAGAACCGTAGTGCACAATCCAACTAATCAAACCAGAAGCGTAGTGCACAATCCAACTAATGAAACCATTAAGCAGAACTGAAGTCGCATGATGTGCCAGCACCATCCTAGGTCCATAAAAACAGCTGACTCTGGGGTGGAGGGCGGGTTGGGTGGGGGTGCCATGGGGGCCGGGGGTAATTGTGTGGATATGTATGCAATGAAGCGAAATTATGTAGCCAACAGTGTGTGTGTATATATATATAAGGTTAAAAATTGCACAGAAACACACTGACTCACACACACTCACACACACACACACACACACACACACACACACACACACACACACACACACACACTACTAATGGAGTCAGTGGCCTCTCACCAAATCAGGGCTTCCCACCTTGTACATTTGTGCACACGACATCCATTACAATTCAAAGCTGTGCACACGACATCCATTAAAACTCAAAGCTGTGCACTAAGGCTTTCAGGAGAGGGAAGGCCAAGGCACTCAAATTGAAACGCATGCCTTCTTGTGCCCATTACACAAACAAATGACGTCATCCATTTAGCACTGTAGCCGTGTCTGCGGGCTGCACGTTGCTGGCTGCGTCAGGAAGGACAATAATAACACCGAACTATAATCCCCAGCATAATGCCGCCTGCCAACCAGCTGTTCCACTCAATGCCCCATTTGTATGCACACACCATAATTTGCTTCCAAACCCATCATTTTCCAAATGCATGTTGTCTCAGCAATAAACATTCTTTTTTTCTGGGTATTATTTGTTTGTTTGTTTGGCATTGTTTTTTGGTTGCCATCAGATGCCAACGTCACAGCAATATGTGGTGCAGTAAGCTACTAGAACGTAGTAAAAATAATAGTAACTTTTGTATAGCGTTGTTCTCTGATGGACACAAACTCACTGCGCTTTACAACACTCTCCAACATTTTCTAAGTGAAAACAAAATAATTAAAGGTAATAATGTTCATGAAAGTAATACATATATAATATATAAGAACTAACAATGCATATATATATATACACAAAAAATATAAAGTACATGTGCCGTATGAGAAGCATCAGTATAGATAATACAAGCAAAAACAGAATGATTGTTACTACCTACCCTTAATTCCATCCCTCCCAGTCCCCACCCCACCCCCAACACACGCACACACATGCATGTACACACACACACACACACACTGACTCACACAGACACATGCACACACGCACACACACACTGACTCACACAGACACATGCATGCATGCATGCACACACACACACACACACTGACTCTCACACACACACGCATGCATGCATGCATGCACGCACTCACACACACACGCACGCACGCACGCACGCACGCACACACACACAGAGCGAGACAGTTCACACCCAGTCAGAGGTTCATGGTGGTAAAAGACAGCTTGTAGTTGGCAAAACAAAGAAGTATCACAACCTGCTGTGCATGCAAAGATGCTGACACCAGAAACAGATAATAATAACAATGTACATTTATCATGTGCTCATCAATGCCCGGAGTGCTCACATCATACCTATTATCCTAAAAACAGTATGCTATATGTACACAGAGGACAGTTCTACCAGAATAATTTACATAAGGCCTTATGTGGAAACTTTCACACACACACACACACACACACACACACACTCACACACACACACACACACACACACACACACACACTCACGCACGCACGCGCGCGCATGCACGCACGCACGCACACGCACACACACACTCACACGCACTCACACGCATGCACGCACGCACGCACGCACACACACACACACACACACACACACACACACACACACACACACACACACACACACACACACACACTGACAGTAGCAGAAACTGGGTACTAATATTAGTTGAGGCGGAAATACTGTGAGAAGAGGAAGGTTTTCAGTTTGGCTTTAAAAGATGACAGGGTTGAGCAGTGTCCAAGGTCTTGTGGGAGTGAATTCCAAATATGACATCCAAAGCAAGAGAAAGTGCAAAAGCCACGAGTCTTGTGTTTGTATTGTTGGATTTCCAGCATGCGGGTGTCAGAAGAAGAGCGTAGTGCATGAGACAGTGTGTAGACACGTAGCAGTTCAGAGAGGTAAGCAGGACCAGAACCATTTAAAACACTGAAACACATACAAGCTCCAGAAACATATTCTGGTCCTGAGTATGTCAGTTTTCCTACATCTGCTCTTGATGCCACAGCAGGCTGAAAAGAATGGCCGCCACCAGCATGCCTGCCAAGTTGTCGCAAAAATGCAGAGTGCTAGAAACCTAACCTCTGTGTCAGTCAGACAGTCTTGATGTTGATCTTGATCAAATACATTGGCAGGACCCAGTTCTGGTATAATCACCAACAGAATTTTTTAAATTAAAAAATGTAACAGCACAGCACACAAGGGAGGGCAAAAGAAGGAAAAAAGACAGAAAAGATTTCACTGTTAGACAGAAGAAGACAGCACAGAAGTGTTGAAAAAAAAACAAAAAAACTTGTGGGGGTCAATCATTTGTGCATCCATGTTAACCCCTTCACTGCCCCAGCCTGTCACATGTCCAGGCTAAAAAGTGCACCCATACACTCCTGAAAAGTGTATTTGATGGTCCTATAACCAATCTACTTCCAATACTGTGCAGATGGTCCTATAACCAATCTACTTCCAATACTGTGCAGATGGTCCAATAACCAATCTACTTCCAATACTGTGCAGATGGTCCAATAACCAATCTACTTCCAATACTGTGCAGATGGTCCTATAACCAATCTACTTCCAATACTGTGCAGATGGTCCTATAACCAATCTACTTCCAATACTGTCCATTTTGGTAGAAGTCATTGCACATGAACATGCAAAGGGGGAAAAAAA
>OY757552.1:637339-641600 GCA_963584105.1 Alviniconcha strummeri
GGAGAGGGAGACATGATGGAGGGGGTGGGGGGGTGGATAGGGAGACATGATGGAGGGGGTGGGGGTGGTGGAGAGGGAGACATGACAGGAGATGGGGGGGGGGCATGGAGAGGTGGTGCAGGGGACATGACGGGGGAGGGGGGGGAGACATGACGGGAGGGGGTGGGGGGTGGAGAGAAACATGGAGAGACAGAGAGGGAGTCATGACAGGAGATGGGGGGGGGGAGGGGGGGGGGGGAGAGAAACATGGAGAGACGGAGAGGGAGTCATGACAGGAGATGGGGGGTGGGGGGGGGGGGGTTGGAGAGTAACATGGAGAGACAGAGAGGGAGTCATGACAGGAGATGGGGGGTGGGGGGGGGGTTGGAGAGTAACATGGAGAGACAGAGAGGGAGTCATGACAGGAGATGGGGGGGTGGGGGGGGGGAGAGAAACGTGGAGAGATGGAGAGGGAGATGTGACAGGGGGGGAGGGGGAGAGAGAAACAGGGAGAGATGGAGAGGGAGACATGACAGAAGATGGTGGGTGGGGGGGGAGAAACATGGAGAGACGGAGAGGGAGACATGACAGGAGATGGTGGGGGGGAACAGGGAGAGACAGAGAGGGAGACAGGACTGGAGATGGTGTGGGGGGGGGGGGGGGGGGGAACTCAAACTCGAACTCGAAAACTTTATTTTCCAAGGATTGTAGTTTAGGTTCATTTAGACCTGTCTAACATTGTAACAACTAGTCCTTGCTAAACTACCAAATAAGTGAAAAATGGAGAGAGAAATAAAATAGACATGACAGAAGATGGGGGGAGGGGTGTAGAGAAAAAGGAGAGGTGGAGAGGGAGACATGACAGGGGGGGGGGGGGGAGAGAAACATGGAGAGGTGGAAAGGGAGTCATGACAGAAGAGGGGGGGGGGGGGGGGTAGAGAAAAAGGAGAGGTGGAGAGGGAGACATGACAGAAGAGGGGGGGGGGGGGGTGTAGAGAAAAAGGAGAGGTGGAGAGGGAGACATGACAGAAGAGGGGGGGGGGGTGTAGAGAAAAAGGAGAGGTGGAGAGGGAGACATGACAGAAGAGAGGGGGGGGGGGGAGAGAAACATGGAGATTTGGAAAGGGAGTCATGATGGGGGGGGGGGGGGAGAAAAAGGAGAGGTGGAGAGGGAGACATGACAGAAGAGAGGGGGGGGGGGGGGGAGAGAAACATGGAGAGGTGGAAAGGGAGTCATGATGGGGGGGGGGGGGAGAAAAAGGAGAGGTGGAGAGGGAGACATGACAGAAGAGAGGGGGGGGGGAGAGAAACATGGAGAGGTGGAAAGGGAGTCATGATGGGGGGGGGGGGGGGGAGAAAAAGGAGAGGTGGAGAGGGAGACATGACAGAAGAGAGGGGAGAGAAACATGGAGAGGTGGAAAGGGAGTCATGATGGGGGGGGGGGGGGAGAAAAAGGAGAGGTGGAAAGGGAGTCATGATGGGGGGGGGGGGGGAGAAAAAGGAGAGGTGGAGAGGGAGACATGACAGAAGAGGGTGGGGGGGGGCAGGGGAGAGAAACATGGAGAGGTGGAAAGGGAGTCATGATGGGGGGGGGGGGGGGGAGAAAAAGGAGAGGTGGAGAGGGAGACATGACAGAAGAGGGGGGGGGGGGGAGAAACATGGAGAGGTGGAAAGGGAGTCATGATGGGGGGCGGGGGGGAAGGAGAGGTGGAAAGGGAGACATGACACAAGATAGGGTGGTGGGGGGGAGAGAAACATGGAGAGGTGGAGACAGACGGACATGACAGGAATGGGGGGGGGGGGGAGAAACACTGAGAGGTGGAGACAGACAGACATGACAGGAAACGGGGGGGGGGGGGGGTAGAGAGAAACATGGAGAGGTGGAGACAGACAGACATGACAGGAAATGGGGGGGGGGGGGGTAGGGAGAAACATGGAGAGGTGGAGAGGGAGACATGACAGGAAATGGGGGTGGGGGTGGGTAGAGAGAAACATGGAGAGGTGGAGACAGACAGACATGACAGGAAATGGGGGGGGGGGGGGGGGGGGGGGTAGAGAGAAACATGGAGAGGTGGAGACAGACAGACATGACAGGAAATGGGGGGGGGGGGGGGTAGAGAGAAACATGGAGAGGTGGAGAGGGAGACATGACAGGAAATGGGGGGGGGGGGGGGGGTGTAGAGAGAAACATGGAGAGGTGGAGAGGGAGACATGATAGGAAATGGGGGGGGGGGGGGGGGTGTAGAGAGAAACATGGAGAGGTGGAGAGGGAGACATGACAGGAAATGGGGGGGGGGGGGTGTAGAGAGAAACATGGAGAGGTGGAGAGGGAGACATGACAGGAAATGGGGGGGGGGGGTGTAGAGAGAAACATGGAGAGGTGGAGAGGGAGACATGACAGGAAATGGGGGGGGGGGGGGGTGTAGAGAGAAACATGGAGAGGTGGAGAGGGAGACATGACAGGAAATGGGGGGGGGGGGGGGGGGGTAGAGAGAAACATGGAGAGGGAGACATGACAGGAAATGGGGGGGGGGGGGGTAGAGAGAAACATGGAGAGGTGGAGAGGGAGACATGACAGGAAATGGGGGGGGGGGGGTAGAGAGAAACATGGAGAGGTGGAGAGGGAGACATGACAGGAAATGGGGGGGGGTAGAGAGAAACATGGAGAGGTGGAGAGGGACAGACATGACAGGAAATGGGGGGGGGGGGGGTAGAGAGAAACATGGAGAGGTGGAGAGGGAGACATGAGAGGAGTGGCCAGAAACGATTCCTGTTCAGGATCAACTTTCTGTATTGAATCCTATTTGATATCCATTCCACCTGCTTTTACCACAGTATCAGCTCAAAGATCCCAGTCATTCTGCCCAAATTGCAGCTGTCAGATCACACTTTCTGCGTTAAACCTTATTTGGTATTCATTCTACCCGGTAATACCACAGTAGCACGTAAAAGGTCTGAGTCATTGTGCCAAAAATTGCAGTGTCAGATTACAACATATCACAGCTAAACACACACACACACCTACCTCTGCGGCTTCAAAAAAAGTGACACTGTATAAACTGGAGCATGGTTGTATGGTGTACGCACAACATATGCCAAGAGGGCAGCACCTTCACATGCCGTATCTAACACACACACACACACACACACACACACACACACACACACACACACACACACACACACACACACACACACACTCGCACACACACACACACACACACACACACAAACATACACACACACAAACACACACACACACACACACACACATACACACACACACACACACACACACACACACACACACACACACACACACATAGTACCCACCACTTGGTCCCATAACAGCCAAGACTTCTCCGCTGTTGACAATGCCGCTGACATCATGCAGTATGTGGGCATTGTTGATGTTAACGTTGACGTCCTTGAACAGGAACTCAGTCTGCAGGCAGTTTCTGTCACCCTCTACACCTTTCTCAGCCGCCTCGTAATCACCAGACATCAAAGCCTTTGACATGGTGTCAGACAACCAACATCGGTCTGTCACTCAGGCTTCTTTTCAATCAGCTGCCGTCTGTCAGAAAAAAACAAGCAGCAAAAGAAATGACATTATTATGCATGATAATGCCTGTAATCACGCATGCACACACACGCACGCACGCACGCACGCACACACACACACACACACAAATAAATAAATGCACACAGCATGATTGCAGCACCAGTTCTGGTAGGTCACATGACACAAAGGCACAGACTGCTTGATGAAAATGTATAGATGTGAACTTGTCCATTGGGCTTCAGGACTGGAACCATGGGGGCAGCCCAGTCTGAACACTTCACAGGTTCAATCACTTAATCTTGTTCCAGCCTCTGTGGTTCCTCTTCTACTTTCTTCCTCACAGCATATGGAAGTGGCCTTGGTTTGAAGACAATTGGAACTCTGTCCCTATCAACATGCACTTTTGCTTGTACTCCTTTGAGTTTACCTAACGTTTGCACACAGAATGCACTTTTTTCCTGTCATTGTGAATGTCATTTGCCATGAACAAATATATATCCAAATATTTCCACATATTTTTGCTAGTTTTCACCTTCCTTGAATGGTTCACATGTCCAAAAATACCTGCCATTGTTGTACAATAGTGAAGAAGAGTTTTTTGGAACAGTGTTATTTTAATTTTATTTTTAAATCTTTTGTTGAGGGGTTGGAGCTTTAATAGTTCAAACAAACTTGTCATATAATCTCTATGGTGGGGAAGACCCTTTAAATTTGTTT
>OY757552.1:641800-646800 GCA_963584105.1 Alviniconcha strummeri
AAGATCCCAGTCATTCTGCCCAAATTGCAGCTGTCAGATCACACTTCTGCGTTAAACCTTATTTGGTATTCATTCTACCCGGTAATACCACAGTAGCACGTAAAAGGTCTGAGTCATTGTGCCAAAAATTGCAGTGTCAGATTACAACAGATCACAGCTAAACACACACACACACACCTACGTCTGCGGCTTCAAAAAAAGTGACACTGTATAAACTGCAGCATGGTTGTATGGTGTACGCACAGACAAATGCCAAGAGGGCAGCACCTTCACATGCCGTATCTAACACACACACACACAAACACACACACACACACACACACACACACACACACACACACACACACCACACACACACAAACACACACACACAAACACACACACAAACACACACACACACACACACAAACACACAAACACACACACACAAACACACACACACACAAACACACACACACACACACACACACACACAAACACACACACACACACACACACACACACACACACAAACACACACACACACACACACACACACACACACACACACACACATACACACACACACACACACACACACACACAAACACACACACACAACACACACTCGCACACAAACACAAACACATACACACACACATACACACACACACACACACACACACACACACACACACACACACACACACACACACACACTCGCACACACACAAACACACACACACACACACACACACACACACACACACACACACACACACACACACAAACACACACACACACACTCGCACACACACACAAACACATACACACACACATACACACACATACACACACACACACACACACACATACACAAACACATACACACACACACACACACACACACACACACACACACACACACACACACACACACACATAGTACCCACCACTTGGTCCCATAACAGCCAAGACTTCTCCGCTGTTGACAATGCCGCTGACATCATGCAGTATGTGAGCATTGTTGATGTTAACGTTGACGTCCTTGAACAGGAACTCAGTCTGCAGGCAGTTTCTGTCACCCTCTACACCTTTCTCAGCCACCTCGTAATCACGAGACATCAAAGCCTTTGACATGGTGTCACACAACCAACATCGGTCTGTCACTCAGGCTTCTTTTCAATCAGCTGCCGTCTGTCAGAAAAAAACAAGCAGCAAAAGAAATGACATTATTATGCATGATAATGCCTGAAATCACACACGCACGCACGCACGCACGCACGCACACACGCACACACACACACACACACAAATAAATAAATGCACACAGCATGCTTGCAGCACCAGTTCTGGTAGGTCACATGACACAAAGGCACAGACTGCTTGATGAAAATGTATAGATGTGAACTTGTCCATTGGGCTTCAGGACTGGAACCATGGGGGCAGCCCAATCTGAACACTTCACAGGTTCAATCACTTAATCTTGTTCCAGCCTCTGTGGTTCCTCTTCTACTTTCTTCCTCACAGCATATGGAAGTGGCCTTGGTTTGAAGACAATTGGAACTCTGTCCCTATCAACATGCACTTTTGCTTGTACTCCTTTGAGTTTACCTAACGTTTGCACACAGAATGCACTTTTTTCCTGTCATTGTGAATGTCATTTGCCATGAACAAATATATATCCAAATATTTCCACATATTTTTGCTAGTTTTCACCTTCCTTGAATGGTTCACATGTCCAAAAATACCTGCCATTGTTGTACAATAGTGAAGAAGAGTTTTTTGGAACAGTGTTGTTTTATTTTTATTTTTAAATCTTTTGTTGAGGGGTTGGAGCTTTAATAGTTCAAACAAACTTGTCATATAATCTCTATGGTGGGGGAGACCCTTTAAATTTGTTTAACACTTTGGGTTCTCAGCATGATACACATGACAGGCTCAGCTTCAAAGACTATGGCTGCTCTTAAGCTTTCCAGCTCACAAAATAACTCATAACTGATATGACCGTATCTAACTTGAACAGTTCACCTAACAGTTTGAGTTGGTTTTATCACTGTCACAAAATATGTTGCGTTTTAGGCAGCTATGCTTTACAAAACAGTCATAGCATGACGGCCATCTTTTACTCGACTGCCAAAGAGAAATAATTATAAAGCATGCTAGTGGTCTCCCTTAGACCAGAAACAACACAGTCAGCACTGAAATAGTCACAATACAGTCCTAATGATAGTCTCTGTCACAACACAGTCCTAATGATAGTCTCTGTCACAATACAGTCCTAATGATAGTTCCTGTCACAACACAGTCCTAATGATAGTCTCTGTCACAATACAGTCCTAATGATAGTCTCTGTCACAATACAGTCCTAATGATAGTTCCTGTCACAACACAGTCCTAATGATAGTCTCTGTCACAATACAGTCCTAATGATAGTCTCTGTCACAATACAGTCCTAATGATAGTTCCTGTCACAACACAGTCCTAATGATAGTCTCTGTCACAATACAGTCCTAATGATAGTCTCTGTCATAATACAGTCCTAATGATAGTTCCTGTCACAACACAGTCTTAATGATAGTTCCTGTCACAATACAGTCCTAATGATAGTTCCTGTCACAATACAGACCTAATGATAGTTCCTGTCACAACACAGACCAATGACAGTCCCTGTCACAACACAGTCCTAATGATAGTTCCTGTCACCACGTCACTTAACTATTCTATCCTGCCCCCCTGATCTGGAGGTCAGCCTTGCTTTCCATCAACAGCAACACCAGTTTGTGACCTCATCAGGTGATGAACTGGCGCAATACATATAATGACTAAGTGCCAAAAGGTGAGCATTGTGGGGGTAGTGGTTTTGACTGTCAATAAACTCTGTTTCCAACACTTTACCTTGTTGTTGCTTTGTGTGTGTGTTCATAATTGGTCAATATCACAGTGGAAACAATATCAGTTCCAGTGGAAACAATATCAGCAGCTGGAGCAATATTTATTCTGAAAGTGAAAAGACCCACAGAATTCGACCCCTGAAAATGGACACGCTCATGGTGATTGCTTTCAATGCTTTCATTCACGTACATGACGCATCAAAACATTACCTCAGTCACCAATTTGTACAGAGGAGATATCGCTTTACACAGTGCACATAATTATAAAATTGATTATCACTAAGTTTTGTTTTTGAGTTAGAGGCTCCAAAATGTCCCTCAGTCAAATGTTACGTGTTTTTGTTTCATGACCAGCATCCAACTTTCTCTTTTGCCAAAACTTTACCCAGTCACTGTGGTACATCACTGCATCAGGCACCAATATCCCATTTTACCGTCAAATGTCTGGGTAGTTTCAACAACAGAAATCACCATTTTACATAGTATTGTTGCAAGAAATAAAGTTCGACACAGTGTTAGATTAAACAAGCAAAAGGAGGACAAAAGTTCTCAAGGGTTTAGACTACATCTAGCTATAGTCACGTTACACATCATGTCATCGGCTTTGAGCATATGGCCGCATGGAAGAGATGTTGTGATATACGAAAGGTCTGTGGCAGTATTTTTGAAGACCATAAAAGGTGTGATGTTTGACATAAATTTAACGTTCAGCATATATATATACATAATTTTCTATAGCGCTATTCCCCGCTGAGCGAGCTCAACATGCTTGTTCACATACATGTACATAATATATTACATTAACATTTACTAACATATCATATACAAACAATCTCATAATACATAATAAATTTCCACTGATATAAAACAAAAACTTGTAAAATGGCACATAAAAAAAAAAAAAAAAAAAACTGCTATAAAACACAGAGACGTTACAATAATTTAAAAAAGGTACATAATTATAAGGCTGTGTTCTAAGTAATTAGTATTATTACTATGCTAAACACACACACAACCACACACACACACACACACACACACACACACACACACACACACACACACACACACACGCGCACGCACACACACACATATATATATATGTATATAGTCAAATCTTACGTTTATATGATGGTATTTATATTGGTACGTGCTGAATCTTTTAAAAATATCGGAATATAAGCAAAAGCATACAAAGCACATTTTTGTTATGATGTTGATCAGAAGTTTGTTCAGATGATTTCGTAAATTTATTTTTGCTGAGTTTCTTACAACATGAGTGCATGTTGAAATCATAATGTTCAACAGCAGAATGGTTATAAGCAGTATATATTCTAATCAGATTCTTTACAGTTTTTGCTTGCACTTAACACAATTCATTTTGTTTACAAACTACGTCTGCAAACAGATCACCATACATGGCAAACAATTTGAATTTCCAGAGGCTAAAGTCGTCAAGTTTGGTGTTGAACATTACAATTATAACACGAGCTGTGGAAATAATGTTTGACATACTGATAGTGACCATGCCTGTCTTCCAGAGTTCTAAAAATGGAAGGTGCAGATCTTTTTTTAGCATTATTCATTATATGATTTTTCAGTAATATTTATTATGATTTTTTTATTTGTTTATTAATTCATTCTGTTTGAAGTTAACTATTCAACTGTTTTTGTCCTAGGCACCTGAGTCAACATAACCAAGAAATGCATGGATGACGGAATATGTGTGCGTTTTCCTGTGACACCCAAAAGCAGCAAAAGTTGCACTCACTCTTCCTGGCTACATTTTATCTCTTACAAAACTCTTACTTGTTTGTTAAATAAAAATGATTACTGCTTTTGTTTACTTCTTTTGTTATAAAAAAAAAAGTATCAAGTTGTGTCGTTAATGTTATGTTATCCACTACAACAAAGTTAGACATGCCATTTTGTGTAACGCAGCAAAAACTGTTCACATGGATATAGTTACATGACTTATACTTTACAGTAATAAAAACTTCCGTTGATTTATCATTTTCATCAAGAAACAAGCACTAAACTTAGAAGATGTGATCCACATGAATATTACCAAGTGAACTTTTGTTCTGTATCACACAAAACAGCGTGGGATGCATGATTTCTTGTAAT
>OY757552.1:651800-684300 GCA_963584105.1 Alviniconcha strummeri
CCAGTTTCTCCATATATCATTTTGTTTGAACATTGTAGTGGAACATTCAGAAATCGTTTGATGGCAAATGTATGAACTTTTTCAATTTGTTTTGTATCATGTAATCCCCAAACTTCTGCTGCATACGTCAAGATAGGAGTGATTTGAGCGTCGAAGAGTTTCCAGAATAAACATGGATCTATTGTACTTAATCTTCTCATTGATTTCTGAATCTCCATCACACCCTTCTTTCCTTTTTACACACATCAGACAAAGCAGCACTCACACTCAATTTTGTAGTAAAAATTATGCCCAAATACTTATATGCGTTTGTCACTTTAACGACTGCATTACCATACAACCACTTTTCTCGTGCAGCGAAGTGACCACCCATACGAAACACCATAATGTTAGTTTTTTCTAAGTTTACCCTTAAGTACAACCTGTCTGCTTCCCTTTTCAAACTATCAAGTTGGTTTTGCAAGCCTACTATCGTATTTGACAAGAGTATGACATCGTCAGCAAAAAGTAACAGAAAAATTTCAAAGGTACCAGTGATCAACTGAATACCATGCTTACCTGTTTTTGACACTTCTATGGCTAATTCATTGATGAAAAAGGAAAACATCAAAGGACTAAGCAGGCAACCTTGTTTTACACCTCCTGGAAAGGCAAAAATAATCAGAATATGAGCATTTATCACGTACACATGCTATAACTGAATTGTATAAACCCCTTAGAGCCATGTACAGTTTTCCATTTACACCATTTTTTTCTTAACATGGACCATAGCGCGTTTCTGTTCACGGAATCAAACGCCTTCTTAAAATCTACGTAGGCTACATACAACTTTGTGTGCTTTTGTACCATCGCATACAGAGAAAATATATGGTCCAGAGTGCTATAGCCTGCTCTGAAACCAGCCTGTTCCTCGATGATCTTTTCTTCCACCTCTGCCCACTCTGCGAGTCGTTTGTTTAGAATATTGGTGTACACTTTACTTATGACACTTGTCAAGGCTATACCTCGATAATTATCTGGTTGATTTACGTCCCCTTTTTTATGAATAGATACAATGATTGATTTTGAGCACTCTCGGGGAAACATTCCACCATCGAATATTTTGTTAAAAAGCTTCACTAGAAAATCAATGACTACTTCATTAGACTGTTTTAGCATTTCGCCTATTATCTTGTCTGGACCTGCACTTTTTCCTGACTTCAACTTGCCAATACTAGCTACAACCTCTTGTTTGAAAATTGCTTTATTAAACAAAACTTCAGGCATTTCATCATCTGTTTCTGCATCTGCAGTTTCATCCGCTTGGGTCAGAGTATCTGCTACAGCTATTGTATTAAACACTTGAATTTTTTTTTCGTACCGCTGTTCTTTGGTGATATCGTTGTATATTGTAACCTTTCTATTCACTGACCTGATCGTTTGCCAAAACAGTTTGGGATCATTTATTGACTGTTTCAGTTTTGCTATTCTTGCCCAGTCGAACTAATGAGAATTAAAAGGGCTAATGAGAATTAAAAGAGCATACAAGATGTGGAGAAATTTGAAAGAGTTGGGAGAATCAAGTGTTGAAGTTGGCAACAGGTCTGATGAAGACATGGAGGTGGATAGCGATCCAGAAGATGATGTCCCCCTTGCATCGCTTCAAACAACATGGCGGCCAGTCACCCGGGCTGCATAGCTGAGACAGTCCGAGCAGCCTACTGGCCTAAATCACAACTTGCCAGACACAGCCAAACCCTTGGATTTTTGTTGTTGTTGTTGTTTTTTGTTCCTCCTACAATTTTTTTTATGTTACTGCTGCAGACTAAACACATTTGTATGCGTGTCAAAAGATCACACTCACAGTAAAGGGATCAGATCCTGTTTGGACAGAAATTACACCTGAGAAAATGAGGGCATACCTGTCCATCCTGATTATTATGGGTATCAAACGCCAAACCCAACTTTGGTGTTACTGGTCATCAGACCTGAACTTCACTGACTCATAGATCACCAGCATTACGCCAAAGATGAGATTCTAAAAACTTGATCAGTATTATCAGCAGTAGTGTTTCATAAAGTTGTCACAAGTCTGACTTACCTGTGAGGACAGCAGTGACAGCAGGTAACACCATCAGTATTTCTGTTTCACCGGGAACTGCCGATTCAAGTTGGGAAGGAGACTAGCCAGGTAGGCCCCATCTATGATTTCAGAACTCACAAATGCATGATTTGTAGCTTAGTGTATGTGGGTATCCTAACACAATACTGTCACCATGAAATTATCAAGATTATGCGACACAAAAAAAGAAGAAGACCAAACGACATGACAGTGCACCATCAGACACACAGTACTGCGTGGACTTTGAAGTGCCGGACTCGCTGAACACCTGTGCCAAATATCAACATTGTAAAACTTCACACATGCTAATTATCGATTGTTAATTAACACAAGCGTGTTTCAATGTACAAAACCAAACAGAATACGATTGTTAATTAACACAAGTGTGTTTCAGTGCACAAAACCAAACAGAAATTAACACAAGCGTGTTTCAGTGCACAAAACCAAACAGAACATAAAAGCTAGGGTGAGTTTGGTTGGTCAGATCATAAGTGCAAAGGGTTAATTAAACCAATGCTTCATTTTCTGATTAGTCTGCTCAAGAAAAACTTCAAACAACAATCCATGAAATCATTCCACACAAACTAAAAGTGAACAAAACACAACCCAAAACTATCCAAATTTGACACATGTGAACTAAAAGTGAACAAAACACAACCCAAAACTATCCAATTTTGACACATGTGAACTAAAAGTGAACAAAACACAACCCAAAACTATCCAAATTTGACACATGTGAACTAAAAGTAAACAAAACACAACCCAAAACTATCCAAATTTGACACATGTGAACTAAAAGTGAACAAAACACAACCCAAAACTATCCAAATTTGACACATGTACACATATAACTCAAAGATTTGTCACAGCTTAAAAAAAAAAAAAAAAAAAAAAAAAGATCACGCCAATATTCTCACGCAACTTCATTCTCATCATTTGGCGTGCTAACTTTCGCAATTAGTTCTTGTTCCACACACGGAACTTCTCCCGAAACAGTGCTTGTGTCACTTTGAGAATGTTCAACATCGTTGATGACGTCCGGCAGTTTCTGTTGGCGTGTTTCGGGCAGCAGCAAGAGCAGAGCGCCCCCTAGCAGCATCATGCAGCCGAAGACCATGATAGGCACGTGCACCACAGAGCCAGCGCCCTGCAACAGCATGTGAGTGCATGAAGACTGTGACAATGCTTCCACAGCCTCAGCACATAAAAGGTTAAAAAGAAAGCTATTTGTAGGGGAGCGGGGTGGGGAGTTGAGGGAAGCAGGTTGGAAGCATGACTGAAGTGTCACAAGTCAGAGGTTGCTATAACATAACTTTTATTTGTACACCAACCAGCCAGGAAACAGTGTAGGCTCTCCCCTGAGATAAAAACATGAACACCGGCCGCAACAGCAAACAAACAGCCTGCCTCTGCAGGGACACTGGGGGAAAAGGACGCTGCCGGCCCAGCGCACAGGTTTTAACACCTTAGATAATTGGGGCCATAAAACCCCCACCCAGTCAAAAAGGAAAAGGACAGGAAAGAAAAGATTAAAGGGTCATGGCCCGGAACATGTATACAATACACATATTTATTATCATAAAAGCAAAAATCTTCTAATTTTTGAAAGGGTGGTTAGTCAGAAAGGAGAAAAAAGCAAAGAAAAGAAAAAAAAAGCATGAAATACAGGTGAAAGGGCCAGTAGTAAGAAATTCGTGTTTCAGATTTTTTGTAAGAAAGGGCACGAGTAAGTAAATTGATGCTTGACAGTCAGCCGGTATGGTTATATCATGGTGGGTAGTTAGATTTTAGAAAGAAAAGAAAAAAGAAAAAAGGGAGAAAAAAAAAAAAAGTAGTGGAGGGAATAAAATACAGGTGAAAGGGCCGGCAGTCGGAAACCCTTGTTTCAGATTGTTTGTAACTTCCGCAGTCTGTACAGCAGTAACTGCACGCTTAGTTACTTCTTGGATCTTACTGTCCCATCGACCTCACGATGACTCACCTGTTCCATTTCAAAACACATCACTAAATGAGTAAATCACAAGTTTGTCTCCTTCACGTTTACAACGTTAGAAACCATCTAGCCATCTACCTGTCAGTGTACAGTAACATGTTTTGGTACCTAGTCATAGTCTGTAGGCATTCACCACAGGCACAAGGGAGCCTATTTTGGAAGAATCATGGGAAGAGCCTTTGGGAATTTTAGGATCAGTTTCGCTGGAATTTTAGGACGGTCTTAGAAGAGGAGTTCCACTGTATGAGTAACCAACACGCACATCTAGTGATAAGTTGTGAAGCTAGTGCTAAGTAACGCTGGATAAACGAGTCACTTTTTAATAAAGTTTTATAAGTAATACTTCTTATCTAACAAAAAAACATGCTACTATGAATAGGACTGTTGAATCAACCCTGGATACCTTAAAATAGAAAAAGACACTTTCTGTACTGACATAATAATGATAACTATAATAAATGCATTTCCAGTGTGCTGAACCCCCCAAGATACATGTCTGAGGCTCAAAGCAGTATGCATGAAACAGTATAAAAGTACACAACCTAATCTGCAATACATAGCTTTCTCCATCCTTTACGCTTTTATGCATGCACACACTCACACAAGTACACACACATGTATACACACACACACACACACACACACACACACACACACACACACACACACACACACACACGCACGCACGCACGCACGCACGCACGCACGCACGCACGCACGCACGCACGCACGCACGCACGCACGCACACACACACACACACACACACACACACACACACACACACACACACACACACACACACACACACACACACACACACACACACACACCTGATAACAGTAGGGTAGAGTTCAGTCGTGTAGACAAAAATAATAACAAAGAGGCCAGCCATGAAAAATCGTCCAACAATGGCAAAGGTAGTTGATATATGCTTCAAAGCTGCAAAAATCGAAACAAATACTCATTACAATAAATTCTGTAAAATATTACAAATGTACAAGACATTATATATACACAAACATACCAGCAAATTGCCTTTTACTGTTTTACTGTTTATAATCACACACCCTTTCTTAACAAAATGCTAAAAAATAAAAATAAAAATAAAAAGGACAGAATTTCTGCCACAATGCTGTAGGTATAATGTAATACACTTTGTGGGCATTCCTGACCACTTAGATACTATCTTACAGTGATAACCGGAACTGAACCAAACAGAACAGCGGTGGAAACTAATTAAAAAAAAAAAAAAAATTACAAGCCGTTCCGGGAGGAATGGAGGCTGCAACAGAACAGCACACACCAGCCGACAGAAAACACACCAACAGCGGATTCTTTCGACCAAACCTGAAACAGCACCAACATGAGGCTGCATCAACAAAGTAAGCTTAGTGTAAATATGATAAGGTTACAAACAAAAATGTGTATACTGTGACCAAGGGCAAATGGGATAGTGCAGGCTAGACATGTGAAAAAATTGATTATACAAAGATGCATGAATGAGTCAGTGAGAGGTATATTGTAATGACAGATGGCTGTTTCTAAATAAATGCCCCACATTGATGTGCTTGGCAACAATGAAGAAAAATAGAGAGAAAAAAAGAGAGAGAAAAGGTCAGCTTAGAAACGTATCCTGTTTTTCTCTATCTTAGAGCACAGCTTGGATCCCTCACACTGACTTTCATGCTTATCTTTTCCACAACCCATACATTTTGCAGCAACCTTGCAACGTTGGCTCGTGTGTCCAGACTTGTTGCAGTTGAAGCAACGCATAGGGTTCGGAACGAACAAGGCCACCTTCACCTTTAGATAGCCAACCGTGATCTCTTTCGGGAGTTCCGGAAAACCGAACGTCAAGAAAAGAGTATTGGTGGGGATCACCTTCCCCTCCTTCTTCAGTATCACTCGGTTCACCCCAACCACACCCTGATCCTTCAGTTCATCCCGGATCTCAACCTCCGACATGTCAATGAGGTCCCGACATCTGTTTACTCCCCGAGAGGAGTTCAGGGTCTTGTGAATTGAGACCCTGACTGGTCTGTCAATAAATCTGTTTGTTCGGAGTAGGTTTTGGGCCTGGGCCCTTTTGCCACACTCCACCAGGAAAGATCCATCCCTCAACCTTTTAATGCTTTTGAAGGTCCCCGCCACCGCCTGGAAACCCTTCTGAACAGCAAAAGACGACAGTGTGCTCAGCAGGAGTTCGTCACTTGACGACTCCACGACCAGAAACCTTGGCCAATTGTTGCAGGAGTTGTAAGAGCGTTCGTTTTCAAAGTCCGAGTCTGAATCCTGGTCGCTGTTCCATAATTTGTTTCTGAAAGATTCATTACGTTTTGTCCCCACCCGCCATCGAGTCCAACAAGGGGATGCACACAAGCGGCTTTCCAGCAAGTGCGCACCAGAGCTCAAAACGCAACATACTCAGGTGATAAAAACAAAACGGTTTACTTCTATCCCCTGATTGACCCTGAGCCGCTGCCTTCTAATCGAAATTAGGGCAAAGCACGACCAGCCGATTAACTGGGTCGGGCCAACCCAACCACCCGTCTAGGGGAAATCCGGGCCGAAGAAGCGTGTTGGACCCCACGGGGGACCTCAGCCACCAGGATCTCATCCTCCCCGACACGGGATGCAGCGCACGGCAAACACGCTGGGTCTGAAGGTGACCGCAGAGAGCAAGAAGAATTATATAAAGAAGAGCTGTGATGTAAATAAATACAAGAGAATGGCCGGTTAGGTAGAAATAAGCTGTAAGAAGGGAGCTGAAAACGGAGGTATTGTGCAGTTTTTGGAATGAAATATAGTTGAAAGGGCCGGTAGATAGAAACTAGACGTAAGAAAAGAGTGAAAGGGGTGGAGCAGCTTGGTTTAAACACGCCCGGCGCGAGAAGCCGGCTCCACGGGTGCTGCCGAGGATAACTTGCAAAGAGATGTTGGGGGATGTGCATGCCTAACAGTTTTATTTGAGAGTTTTTATGTTTGCATCTGTCAGATACTACATTGTCTGGGTCAGTTTGGGTTTGCTAAGTATTAGCATCGGATGTATGTAGATAGAGTCAGGGGGTGTATGTATATATGAACGTGTGTGTGTGTGTGTGTGTGTGTGTGTGTGTGTGTGTGTGTGTGTGTGTGTGTGTGTGTGTGTGTGTGTGTGTGTTCGAGAGTGTCTGTGTGCATACGTGCATGCCTGCGTGTGTGCATACGTGCGTGGGTGTGGGTGTGATGACCTTGAATTATTGAAATACTATTTACAATCCAATTTTTGGTCGTGCTTTAATGTTCGAGTGTGAATGCCAATTTCAGTTTCCCACTTGGATGACTAGAGTACACTGTCATTCTTCTTGTTGTTGTAGGCAAACCGTGCAGACCTGTAAATGGAGATGCCACTTACCAGTTCATGGTCCACATGGACAAGGCATAATGGAGAAATTCCACAGCTCCAGAGATGAAGAAGTTGAGATACTTGTTCCCTGGGAGGGACGTGATGTTGAATGTCAGACCAAAGTAGCCTGTGGCAATAGTCAGCCTGCCGAGGGGACAGAAGTAACGATAGAGGACAGGTGTGAAACTGATGTCACACCATGCCATGCATACATGATACAGTCATACAGTCAGCCTGGCAAAACGACAGACGACACATCAACATCACATTTCCAAGCATCTAAATACTATCCCTGATTTGATGTCATAAACAAAAACTACTCCTCACTCTTTTTAGTATGCTGCCGTCTTTCCCAGATAAAGGTGTTAAGACATGAGGTCAAGTCATGAGGTCAAAACCTGAGGTCAGTTGCTGACAGTCACCAATCACTTGGTGTGTTGGGCAGTTGGCTTTATGTCACTTGGTGTGTAGGGCAACTGGCCTTAGGTCTTGACAAGGACAGCCAGCTGCTCAGCCTACCAAATGACAAGGACAGCCATCTGGTCAGCCTACCAAATGACAAGGACAGCCAGCTGCTTAACCTATCAAATGACAAGGAAAGCCAACTGCTTAACCTATAAAATGACAAGGAAAGCCAACTGCTTAACCTATAAAATGACAAGGAAAGCCAACTGCTTAACCTGTCAAATGACAAGGAAAGCCAACTGCTCAACCTATCAAATGACAAGGAAAGCCAACTGCTCAACCTACTGAATCACAAGAAAAGCCAACTGAGCAGCCTACCAAATGACAAGGAAAGCCAGTCACTCAACCTACCGAATCGCAAGGAAAGTCAATCACAAGGAAAGTCAGTCACTCAACCTACTGAATCACAAGGAAAGTCAGTCACTCAGCCTACTGAAACACAAGGAATTAGGACAATCACTTAACCTACTGAATCACAAGGAAGGTCAATAGCTCAGTCTACTGAAACACAAGGAAAGTCAATCACTCAACCTACTGAAACACAAGGAACGTCAATCACTCAACCTACTGAATCACAAGGAAAGACAATCACTCAACCTACTGAATCACAAGGAAAGTCAATCGTTCAACCCACTGAAACACAAGAAAAAGCCAAATGCTTCACCTACCAAATGTAGAAGAGAATGATGGATCGGCGACGCAGACGTGGAGTCCTGAAGAGATGCAGAAAGTGATACTGTTGCCCTGACGACCTGGCTGACTCTTCTGCCTCTGTCCGCACTGTCTCCCACAAGTCTTTAGGGAAGGCAATGCGATTAAAGGTTGCCATTTTCATTACCAGGTGTTGGGCTCGATCAGTTCGACCTTTCAGTATCAGCCATCGCAGAGACTCCGGAACAACGCTGGAGACAAATGATGTTGCAGTACCATAACAATAATTTAATCCCTTACTCTTTCTTTCTTCTTCTTTTTTTTTTTTTTTTTTTTTTTAAATGTGGATAGGTGTTAGAGCTGTCAATAATATCAGATTTTCAGGCAGAATTACACTTGCGGTGTGATTTGCAAGTCTGTGCCGGTCAGCAACAGCCAATTTCTTTATATTTATGATAATCACTTGCAGGTAAGAATGACAAAATACATTATTTATGACAACAACACATGTCCCATGAAACCAACTGCCATCTGCCACAGGCATACCAGCCTCCAACCCAAGTGAAAATACTTAACAGTACACAACCTGACCCATAAAAGTTCTACGCAACAAAAGGAAACCTTTTCATAAAGTTTGTCAATAACTTTATCCTGAAGACTTCAAAGGTGTTGCTTTTTTCCTCAACCCACGCGCTCACTGATGGACACACAGCACAGACGACTCGGAAACCCACCAAATGTAGAAGAGCGCCAGCAGACCGGGGAGACTGACGGCGATCTGCAGGTGGCGCCAGTTGGGCAGAGCGTATGCCAGTCCGGACAGCATCATCACTGCGGCGCCCCAGAAACACTCCATGACAGCACCCACCATCGGCCGTTTGGCAGGCACGAAAAACTCCATGGCCAGCACGTAGGTGGAGGTCTGCAAACCCTGAAAGCAAAACAAGCATTCTGTTCGTAACCTCTTCTCTGCCCATACAACAACACTTGACGTCCGTGGTGAAGTGTTTCACGTCTGCCAAGCATTGTGTCCGTAACCTCTTCTCTACCCATACAACAACACATGACGTCCGTGGTGAAGTGTTTCACGTCCGCCAAGCATTCTGTCCGTAACCTCTTCTCTACCCATACAACAACACATGACATCCACGGCGAAGTATTTCACATGACACGCATTCTGTCCGTAACCTCTTCTCTGCCCATACAACAACACATGACATCCATGGCGAAGTGTTTCCCAGCTGCCAAGCATTGTGTCCATAATCTCTTCTCTGCCCATACAACAACACATGACGTCCATGGCGAAGTGTTTCCCAGCTGCCAAGCATTGTGTCCATAATCTCTTCTCTGCCCGTACAATAATACATGACGTCCATGGCGAAGTGCTTCGTGTCTGCCAAGCATTCTGTCCAAACCTTTTCTCTGCCCATACAACAACACATGATGCCCGTGGCGAAGTGTTTCACATCCGCCAAGCGTTCTGTCCAAACTTCTTCTCTGCCCACAGGACAGCACACAATGTCCATGGCAAAGTATGGATTGCATGCAGAAGACCACAGGTTTCAACTCCACTGCTGCTTCACAGTGCAAGCCCCAGCAAATGAAAAGAAAATTTATGTAACTCACAATTCAAAGGCAAGAATTTGCCATTCAAGCACAGAGTACATTTTTATGTAAATTACAGTCCAAAGATGTTCCGTTCAAACACAGATTACATTTTTATGCAACTTACAGTCCAAAGATGTTCCATTCAAACACAGATTACATTTTTATGTAACTTACAGTCCAAAGATGTGCCATTCAAATGCAGATTAAATTATTATGTAACTTACAGTCCAAAGATGTTCTGTTCAAATGCACATTACATGTTTGTGTAACTTACAGTCCAAAGACGTTCCATTCAAACCCGGATTACATTTTGAGTAACTTACAGTCCAAAGATGTTCCATTCAAACCCGGATTACATTTTTGTGTAATTTACAGTCCACAGAGGTTCCATTCAAACCCAGATTACATTTTTGTGTAATTTACAGTCCACAGACGTTCCATTCAAACCCAAACTACATTTTTGTGTAATTTACAGTCCACAGACGTTCCATTCAAACCCAGTTTACCTGCAATAGCACCCCCTGCACAAAACGGAGAAGCACAAAGACGACGTAGGTGGGGGCAAAGGCCGTTGCCACGCCGACCACCACAGGCATGTAGAGCGTGATCAGCAGGATCGGCAGGCGACCCAGGCAGTCTGACAGGAAGCCAAACAGCAGACCTCCAACCATTACCCCGCCAAAGTAGATGGTGGTCGCCAGGTTAGCCAGATACTTGGAGTCGCACACCAGGTCCCACTGTTTGATCAGAGCAGATGTCTCAAACTGTCAGACAACCTGGCACACGGCAACATTACCAGACAAGAGGGCGAGGCAACACAAGATGGGATGTCTCAAACTGTCAGACAACCTGGCACAAGGCAACACAGGATGAGATGTCTCAAACTGTCAAACAAGAGGGCAAGGCAACACAGGATGAGATGTCTCAAAACTGTCGGACAAGAGGGCAAGGCAACAACACAGATGTCTCAAACTGTCGGACAAGAGGTCAAGGCAACAACACAGATGTCTCAAACTGTTTGACAGGAGAGCAAGGCAATACAGGATGAGATGTCTCAGACTGTCAGACAAGAGAGTAAGGCAACACAAACTGAGATGTCTCAAACTGTCAGACAAGAGGTCAAGGCAACACAGGATGAGATGTCTCAAACTGTCATACAAGCTGGCACAAGGCAACACTGAGATGTCTCAAACTGTCAGACAAGAGGGCAAGGCAACACAGGATGAGATGTCTCAAACTGTCAGACACTGAGACAAGCTGGCACAAGGCAACACAGGATGACATGTCTCAAACTGTCAGACAAGCTAGCACAAGGCAACACAAGATGAGATGTCTCAAACTGTCAGACAAGAGGGCAACACAGGATGAGATGTCTCAAACTGTAGGACAAGCTAGCACAAGGCAACACGGGATGAGATGTCTCAAACTGTCAGACAATAGGGCAAGGCAACACAGGATGAGATGTCTCAAACTGTCGGACAATAGGGCAAAGCAACACAGGATGAGATGTCTCAAACTGTCGGACAAGCTAGCACAAGGCAACACAGGATGAGATGGTGATGACAAACTGATGTTTTCTTCTTTTTCCAACACATGAAAAATGTGGAATGATCTAAATATCTATTCATGTGTTGTAATGCTGTGCTATGTTTGCTTGCACTGATGTGCTGTGCAATACTGCATAACAAAAAAACTTGCACTGCAGTGAAGTCCATTGTGCTCTTTAATAAAAATCAGATTGCACATTATTGTGTTAGAACTGTAAAATCTCTAAAAGACCAGAAACATGATGCTGTTGGTTGTCTTGAACGTGACACATCATTCAACAGATTTTATTAAAACTGAGAATCAGGTACTGTTGGAAGTAATATATTTAATAGTATTTGCGAAATCAAAAAAGGCAACACATGCGCATACACACACACACACACACACACACACACACACACACACACACACACACACACACACACACACACACACACACACACACACACACACACACACACATACACTCTTTCACACACACACACACACACACACACACACACACACACACACACACACACACACACAATCTCTCTCTCTCTCTCTCTCTCTCTCTCTCTCTCTCTCTCTCACACACACACACACACACACACACACACACACACACACACACACACACACACACACACACACACACACACACACACACACACATGAATTAGATTCAAAAAAGTTCACTTACCTCTGAAACAATAGTTTTCTCCCCATGCAAGGGATGGTACTGCCACTGCCCAGGCTGACATTTCACAGTGATGTTCTCCCCTGTTTTTAAATATAACTCAGCCGAACACTTCTCTCCTTTCTCTTCCAGTACTGTCAGGTTCTGGTACCTGATCACAAAAAGAACAAAGATATTAATTTATTACATGACAGTTATGAAATCATCTTTGTGGGTGTCATGAACATTTGTTCATGAATAGTCTAATGCAGTAATAGTTGATGAAAGAAACAAGCCTTCTTCAAAAGATTTTTGTCCAATAATAAGCACAAACAGATCTTAAAAAACAAACAAACAAAAACTACCCATCAGGATTCTAATTAATTTAACATACCCAACAAGTTTTATATATATCACATTCACAAAAGAGTGTTTGGTGTTTAGTGGCATTGGCTTGTGCACATTTACACTACACTGAGTACAAAACACCATTCAGTGTCACAGATGACCTGGTGAGTTGACCTGGTCAAATTTCCTGTGTTCGGTGACAGAGGACAAATAAATAATGATTCTTCTTGAGTCCTGATTCTTGAGTAACACACTCCACAATCTCTAATCTAACATGAAAACCCTCAGATTTTAGGGGAAGGGGGGCAAAGTGAGAATACGCTGCTTCAAGTTCCTGTGCGAAACAACCAAGAGACTGTGGTGGGCAACAAGTGAACCAGGAAACTGTCCAGCGATTTGTAATCCAGTTCCATTTAGCACCACTCATCAAAGCCATTTTGTAAATTTGATACTGGTGGGGCATTTTAAAACAAAATCCTTACTTTGAAGTTTATTTTTAATTTTTAATGATATCAAAAATGTTTAAAAGGCTAGCCTTTTTAAGGAAAACTTTGTGAGCTGAGTGTGTATGTACATCACTCTGTGTGTGTGTGTGTGTGTGTGTGTGTGTGTGTGTGTGTGTGTGTGTGTGTGTGTGTGTGTGTGTGTGAGTGTGTGCGTGCGTGCGTGCGTGCGTGCGTGCGTGCGTGCGTGCGTGCGTGCGTGCGTGTGTGTGTGTGTGTGTCTGTCTGTGTGTGTGTGTGCATGCGTGTGCATGTGAGTGAATGTGTGTGTGTGTGTGTGTGTGTGTGTGTGTGTGTGTGTGTGTGTGTGTGTGTGTGTGTGTGTGTGTGTGTGTGTGTTTAATTGTCATCCAGCTGACTGTGGGTGTGTACTGAAGACTACAGAAGAGACCAGAAGGAAGCAGTGTACAGAAGGAAGCAGTGTACAGAAGGAAGCAGTGTACAGAAGGAGGTAGTGACCAGTGTACAGCAGGAAGCAGTTTACAGAAGGAAGCAGTGACCAGCGTACAGAAGGAAGCAGTGTACAGAAGGAAGCAGTGTACAGAAGGAAGCAGTGTACAGAAGGAGGTAGTGACCAGTGTACAGCAGGAAGCAGTTTACAGAAGGAAGCAGTGACCAGCGTACAGAAGAAAGCAGTGTACAGAAGGAAGCAGTGTACAGAAGGAAGCAGTGTACAGAAGGAAGCAGTGAGCAGCATACAGAAGGAAGCAGTGTACCTAGACATGTTGCTGGCTGGTGCAGAACTGGAGACTTGACACACGTGAGGAGGTGTCGCCTTGAAGAAGGCCATGATGACATGGTTGAACACCAAGGGAACATAGTTGAATCCCAGCAGGACCAGCAGACAAAGCTGGTAACGATTCTTAGCACTGAGTGCTGCTATCAGACGATCCAGGTTCTTAAACTGCATGATGAACTTTCTCAGTTTCTATGTCAAGACGTTTCACTAGAAATTCTGAAATACAGAAGGAAAAGTGTTGAGTTATTTATGCCTGAATCTGAATAAAATTTGTTGTCCCCCTCAAAGCATTACAACTTGGGTACAGAAATGACAACGACACTAACAATGATGATTCTGCTGAAAATGGTATAATTAATCCACAGTGAGTGATACCAGGTTCAAAAGCTGTTGCTGGGCAACGCTCCAATAGCAAGCATCTGTGGCGTCAATCACCATTAATGTATGTCGTTTTAGTTGGATGTTAGTTGTTACTTCACGTTAAAGTGATCAACAACAACATCAAAAATCTGAAACAGGGTTGACTAACTTGACAGCAAATGTTTTAAAAACAACAGATTAATTTATATTATTATTATTAAAACATACAAAAGGCTCAGAAGAACAGACATTTCAGTCAGACAATGTGCCAAAACTGGTTCATCTCCAGGGACCACTACCACAGCCAGATTAGTCTGTCTGGATACTCCAAGACAGTTAATATGTTAATCATAGTATAATACATTGTACACTGTCCCCTTGTCTAAACTGTTTATTTCTGCTAATAGTATAATACATTGTACACTGTCCCCTTGTCTAAACTGTTTATTTCTGCTTTTTTTTTCTGCACCACTCACTGTGAACAGCACTGTCGACACACACCCCTCCCCGGGCCCCCAAACACAGCATAATCCCCAAGCAGTTCCTGCCTAAGCAATGGAGGTGGCTGTCTAGATCAATGAAGAACACTGCAATTTTCAGGGTAAACCCTTTTTCCCCAAACAAAAGCTAAGTTATTTCATTTCTCTTGTTTCTTTGTACTATTGTAGACGAAAAAAAGAAAAGAAAAGTCTGTCGCCTGATAAAGGGGTCTAACCGGAAATACACACGTGTTTTGTATTAATAATTAATTACTGTTGCCCCATTTAAAATAATCGCTCTTTTTAGCCTTTCGTGTGTTAGAAATGAGCCGTTAGTTTGGGTTGTACTCCTATCAAAACTCACGCAATACATCAACACCAGAACGAACAGTGTGTGTCGTAACTTCGCGCACGCATGCGCTCCATGCCATGCACTTATCCACTCACTTGTTCTGCGAAGCCGACTGTTCTCTGTGAATGCAGTCTTTACGAGCCATTGTACGGAATCGACCCGCTGTGAGGCGAAAATGGGTCAAATTTGTACAACTCAAACCAGCTGACTTTGATGCTGCGCCTCACTCACGCCTATTTGTGTAGCGAGCACTTCGCTGAGTGCGATTTCGTAAACTTTATGGCGGAATACCAAATGGGGTTTGCTTCAAAGCGGAATTTGTAGGGCTGTCCACAGGGTAACCGACTTGCAAAAAATTCCAGTTCGAATCTCCAAGGATGATGCTGACGAGCAGCAAGCGCACAGCATGATACCAAAAACTGAGAGGTACACTGATACCCTGAAACAAGCGCTAACAAGGCAAAGACAAAAAGTCTAACACGAATGACTACGGCAGAAAAGGCCACGAAAGAAAGAGACCGTACACAAAGAAAGCCATGGTTCCCATGACAATTTTTATGAAGGAGAGCAGGAGCAATGTTGCAGCGTCCCAGTAGGGGCGCTGTATGGGGGACTAAGAATTAGCCAATGGCACAAGCTCTGCTGGTCACGTGCTGGCGTCACTTTGGCTGGAACCACTAGTCAGCCAAGGCAGTCAAGAAATTTTTCCTTGTTATTGTACTTCATTCGATTTTATGATCCATATCTCCGAAGGTGAGCTGTTTCGTATTCCTCAGTCTCAAACTTAGTTGTTCAGTACGGTAGTACTGTCGGTATGGTCCTTTCTGCGATCATTTGCGGTCATTCGTGCTGTAAGCGCTGGCAAGTTGACAGGCAAGCTGGCACCGATGCCCGAATGCGGCCCTCCTTCAAGTTGGAGCGGACGGCCCGAGTGCGAATGTTGGGGAAAGGCGGTAAGACGATCGGTGATTTCGTCCGACGCGATATTCCGGTTATACAGAGATCCAGGCCGGACATCCTGATTTTGTTGCTGGGAGACAACGACATTGGGTGTGACACAAGCGCAGAGGACGGGCCGGCAGAGCCATGAAGGCAAGTTTGCAGCAGACGGAATACACTTGGTTCCGCGCGGGCAGTACCAACCCTACAAATCGTTGCGCGGTGCGCTTCTGTGCGCTAGCAGGAGTCTTGCAGAGCAAGGGAAGCAACTGAGGAACTAACCAAACAAAACAGACGAGGGTAGTTTCCCTTATCCATTTCCGACGGTAACCATTATTTATGGTCGTCGACCAGCAACGCGGCAAGTACAGGCAAATCACCTCTCTTTTTGTTTTAATTGTATTAATTTCGCTTATTTGTATTTCTCCTTGCGATACATCGTGTAATCGTCATGTCAGTAGTTCGCTCTTAGCTACAAGATATGCCACAGCACGAGCCGTCGGAGCGAAGCCCTCCCGACAGCGAGGCAGTACTTGTACAAAACGTGTCTTCTGCAGGTTGCCTAGGTGTTGCTACACATTCTCATGTCCATGTACAGTGGGGGTTTTGTGGTTGTTGTTGTTGTTGTTGTTGAATACCAGAATTGTCAGTTCGGTTAGGGGATAGTTACTGCCCCGTTAGTCACGGTTGCCCTTTGCCACAGGGGATATCTCAGTTGAGATATCGGCTACAACTTGTTGCCTCCACGAGGCGTTTTCACTCATAATCATATCACACCTTTTACGGGCACCACCCAAGACTGTGCAACTGCCCTGATTAGTAGTTGGCCCTTCGCCACAGGGGGTATCTCAGTTGAGATATCGGCTACAACTACGTTGCCTCCACCGGCGAAGCGTTTCCATATCTCAGGTTGACTCCGAAGAAGAAAAATTCCCCCGCCGCTCCTGCCGGGACTCGAACCCTCGGCCTTTCGATCGATCATGAGTCCGGCGCTCTACCACTGAGCTATCCCCGCTCAGAATGTCACACGAACGGACATTGTCTTTGTGACTCTGCTCCGCATAGCAGTTGGGACAGCAATTGTGTAGTACAGTATTGCTGCGCAATGGCGAGCGGACACTGCCTTAACATTTTGTTCTTCTGGCGGCGGTCCACGGCATCCTTGGTCTTCGGGGTTGGCGCCTGTCTCGATTCTTCACTCTTTCTCCTTCCCCCCTTGTCCCCGTCCCTAACAGGCCTCCTCGCCTCTGTGGACGTTAAGAACAATTATTCTCACACGAACGGACGAGCGGGCGATCGAGGGCTGAAAGTCATTAAAGATTTACATGTATTTACAATCTTTGACGTCATTGAGGAGGAATTGTCTGATTGATTTGCAGGCAGAAGGCCTGCCTCAGTTCCTGGACTTACGGGACAGGTTCAGCAACCCCCTGTACTTCAGCCAGGCAGTGACAACACGGCAAGGCAACAGACGCTCACGAACTACCCTACACAAAGAAAGAATGAGAGGTCTCGTTAAACATCGAGACTACCCCTCTACATGGTAAATGAACGGTATAACTGGAGAAACAAAAGGGCAAGCCAAGAGAAAAAACAGTGAATGGCAAGAACCGGTAACTAGCCCAACCCCAAACCCTAACCCAGGGAGGCCACGAAATCGCTAGTCTATTGAACTAGAACGAACAAAACTTTTTCACTTTTACATATGATGAAACAAACAAGGATAAATTGAGAAAATAAAATAAAACACCCAATAAAAGGCAGTCTCTCTGATGAGGTCTAGCCTGTTGTGAAAGCTAGAGTAAACAGAAGGAAAAAGACCGAAACGCCACGCACGTAACAAGGCTCGAGAAAGAGGAAATAACAAGGGGGAAACAAACAAAGGCCCAACTACTGACAATGTCGTCGGAACTTCATCCTTGGAGAGTCGAACCGGAATTTGTTCCAAGTCGGTTACCCTGTGGCTACTAGCCATTTTGCAGCGACTCTCCAGAGTGACGTAGTGCCCATAATATGTGCACATGATTTTCAGCGTCATGGCGACGCTTTCGGTACAACAGAAAATGCCTGTTTTCGAGCATTTATAACCCTCAGATCACAGTTTCACCTACATCATCGTTCTCAGCGAACTTTAACGGAAATTGTGTCAAAAATCACCTCCAACCTTGGACTTGTCCTTTAAAGCAGTCACTCTTCACGTCGGGATCAATGACTGCCCAGCAGGACAGATTTCACAGAAGACTGAAAAAAAGTCTTTCCAAACGCATCACTGTCTTTCAGCTCAATCATCCCAGCTAAGGGGAGACACAGCCTAAACAATTCGATCGCCCCTTCAAACTGCAACCTGTTTAAAGTGTGCCAGGATACACATGTCACGTACATCGACAACGAACACACGTTCACTGCCCCATCCGGAGCACCGCGTTTAGTCCTGTACCAAGACCTGACCCACCCCAGTAAACAAGGAACGGTCAGATTAGCTGGCAACCTCGCAGAAGGTTTTGGCATCTGGGAACATGACAATATAAGTCAGAACCAACAACACGGGGCCAATAGCCATAGGGAAAGATATGGAAATAAAACGGGGCAACTTTCCGGGGGCTGTGGACACGATAACGAACATACTCGATTCAGATACCCCCCTCCCGCCGCTGGAAACTGTCCTCCTCCATCATCCAGCCATCACTTCCCTCCACTACCCCCACCTCAAAGAGAACGTACCCCTCCCGTTCTCTATCAGCAGCCTATAGACAGAAAAGACACACATGAAACGCCTGCACATAGAGATCCCCGCTTTCCACCAGCAACCATATTTCTCCCAGTATCCCCTCCAGCCTTCCTTTGACAGACAAGACACACCTGAAACTGCTGCCAACCGTTTACCCCCCATACCCGTCCAACAACCTGCAAGACAATCGGACAACCAACTAAACCCCTATGCACTACAACTCTTTAACAAGACAGCATCCCAACTCATGACACAGCAGCCTATGTTTCCTAACCTCCGGCACCAGCAACCCTCCCCCATTCCCCGTACACTTTTTCAGCCATGCTAAACTGGTTAGTGACGATCACGAAATGTTGTCTACGTGTATCAACAGACCTGTACAGGTACCTGTTGATACAGTTCTACACGTATATTTGTGCGTGCGTGATCCAGCAACTCCCCCCCCCCACCCCACCCCACCCCACCCCACCCCACCCCCCGTACAAGCATTTTAAATGTGCTAAACGGTTGAAGATCATGAAATGTTTATATGCATATTTATCCATGTACGTATTGACACAGTATTGTGTATGTATGCTATGCGTATGCATATATTGTATGCGTGTTTCATCTACCAGAACCCCCCCTCCCCCACACACTCCTAACTGTAGTAAACTGCTGATGATCACGAAATGTATGTATGCATGTATGTATGTATGTATGTATGTATGTATGTATGTATGTATGTATGTATGTATGTATGTATGTGTGTATGTGTGTGTGTGTATATATATATTATATGTATTACTTTCTACATAGAAACATGTATGTATTAGTTTTGCACGTGTATATCTGCGTATATGTTTGTGTGCGTGCATGTGCGCGCGCGCGCGTGTGTATATGTGTGCGTGCGTGCGTGCGTGAGTGTGTGTGAGTGTGTGCATGTGCGTGTGTGTGTGCGTGCGTGTGCGTGCGTGCGTGCGTGCTTGTGTGTGTGTGTAAGAGAGAGAGAGAGAGAGAGAGTGTGTGTGTGTGTGTGTGTGTGTGTGTGTGTGTGTGTGTGTGTGTGTGTGTGTGTGTGTGTGTGTGTGTACGCGCGCGTGTATGTTGCAGATGGCTGGGCTGGTATTGCTTATACTGTAACAGCTAATACTTGTGTAGTCACTGAAGCGGATAACTAAGACTGATTGTTTGCAACAAGTTTATATTTTGACTGTCATTGTGTTTTGCTGCCGTTCCTTGCTCTTCTAGTAAGGCTAAATATCGTGTAAAACGTTTTGTATAATTACTGATTGCTTACACGTGTCATATTGTTCATTACTTCGGTAATTAAGTGTTGTTTTGTTATTTATTTTCTACTGTACACCACAGTGTACATGATTTAGGTTTCACTACTTTTCTTTCTTTGTTACTATGCCTATAACTATAAACACCTGGCCATCTAAGGATGGACTAAGAATAGGGTACTTAAACATTAATCATGCCTTTAACAAACTTGGGGGCGGGGATAGCTCAGTGGTTAGAGCGCCGGACTCGTGATTGAAAGGTCGCGGGTTCGAATCCCTGCTGGAACGGCGGGAGAATTTTCTTCTCCAGGGTCGACTTTCTGTGCTGACCCTTATTTCGGTATCCGTTCCACCCCCGTGTTACCACAGTAGCACGTAAAAAATCCCGGTCATTCTGCCAAAAGTGCAGGTGGCAGGTTACAGCTAAACACGCATATACCTTACGTATGTGGCTTTTATTGAACCGTGCTTCGGCATTGGTCACAACTTGTCCCTAATATGTCAAATGACATCTGAGGACATTAAGCATCAACTCATCATCATCATCATCTTTAACAAACTTACTGATATCTCCTCAATTCTGTTCAATTCTGGAAGAAACCTTCATGTATTTTGTTTTGCAGAATCCCGATTATCAAATCATGTATCTGATTCTGACGTATCAATGCCTGGTTACAGCGTTATGCGCCTAGAGCCCAAAACCCATAAAGACATAGGTCTGTTGTTATACTTTTCCCACTCAGTTAACCTAAAACGTGCCTCGCATCTAGAACAACACAATACTGAATCTATATGGACAGAAGTATGTCTAAAGCGAAGTAAACCAATTCTCGTTGGATTCACTTACAGGAACCCTTCCGAACGTAGTGACTGGTTTGATACCGTTTGTAATTTCAAAATGGCTGCCATAATCAGGCAAGCTAACAGCGGTTACGAATTGGCCAATAAGCCAGAGATAAAAACGAAAGACGTATGGTGGAAGAGAAGACAGGGAAAACAAAACAACGACAACAACAACAAACAAACACTTTCTGAAAAGAAAGAGAAGGCAGGAAATGTCAGCGAGCAACGTGACAAAGGCTGGATACACGTAATCCGTGTACACGATACAACCCACTTAGCAGTGACAACAACATTGCGGGGCAGCAGACGCTCACGAGACTACCCCCCTCACTCGTACATCGTAAACGAACGCTGTAACCCGAGAAACAAAAGGAGCTGAAAGAGAAAAAAACAGTCAATGGCAAGGACCGACCCAACCCCAAACCATAACCCAGGGAGGCCACGAAACCGCTAGTCTATTGAACTAAAACGAACAAAACTTTTTCATCTTTACGTATGATGAAACAAACACGGATAATTTGGGAAAATAAAATACCCAATAAAAGGCAGGCTCCCTGATGAGGTCTAGCCTGTTGTGAAAGTTAGAGTAAACACAACGAAAAAGACCGAAACGCCACGCACCTAACAAGGCTCGAGAAAGATGGAATGACAAGGGGGAAATAAAGGCCCAACTACTGGCAATGGCGTCGGAGCTTCATCCTTGGAGATTCGAACTGGAAATCTTTCCAAGTCGGTTACCCTGTGGACATGTATTTGAGCCCAAACTGAATGCTCAGCAGGGTGCGATCTGTGAAGCATTTTTTTTTTCATTTTTTTTTTTTTTTTTTATTTTTTTAATGCTTTGAGCAGAGCACATCGTGGTGTTTTGATTCCCACTTCTTTGTGGCTAGGTCCCATCGATTCATTGCCGTTTGCCACTGTCGTTTTCTGGCTTCATAAAAAAAAAAAAAAAAAAAAAATTAAAATTTTTTAAGGGAAAGCATGGAAAGAAAACTCCTTTGTCAACTTTTCACAGCAACCAACTGCAGCACACTCGCTCAGCATGCTTTAAAACTGATTTGCCAGACCACTTTCGATTCAATTTTGTTCAAGTCGTTACTGAGCCATGCCGGTCAGTTGTCTTGTTGTGACGTCACGGAGGTCACGTGACCGAAAAGGGGATTTTCAGCTGCAGACGACGCAGACGCTCGAAGCGTCGTGTTTGTTTTCATTCAAATCAATACTTTTACGTACCTCAGGAAAATGTCAATCTATCAAACGAACAGCGTGTATGTTAAACTTTATTTATATAGTACAAAGTAAGTGATATTTACGACTTAAAATCAGTGTTCAGGAGCCCTTTAATATCGATGTACGCATTTACAGTACATGTGCTTCTTCTTCCCTTTTTTTGTTTTTGTTTTTGTTTGTTTGTTTTGCTTTGTTGTTTTGTTTTGTTTCATCCTGACTTTTTTGTCAGTTTGATATTGATGTATGCATTTATAGTACTTGTGCTTTTTTGACTGTCAAGCGGATTTTGATGTTGATGGTGTACAGCGCCGCGAGCTTGTAATTTTTACGGCGGGTAGCGCTGTATAAGAGTTATTATTATTATTATTTGGGTTAAAATTGAAAGGTCATCATGCATCATTTACTGAGACTATCACCAGCGAGTCGCTACACACTGCAGTTGGTGAACTCTTTTTTCAGAGACGTTATGGCCTTGATACCACTTCCCCAATTACACGTTAATTCATTTGTTCTTCCTCACGTTCCAAATCCAGTCAGTGTGAGAAGGCAGCGGCCTTGCTCTTGACCTCTGACGAATGTTAGCTAACACAGGACGGTTTGGTGAGTGGCTTTGGGTACAGGAAGAGGAACACCGAATCTTTAACGTGGTCAGTGTCTGGTACAGAATGAGAAGAAGGCGTTAGCATCGGTGTTCTTCTTGCAGCAAAGGCAAAGCATCAAACAATCTTGTATAAATTCTGCTGAGTCCCGTTTTACGATGATCACTTGCATCTTATTAGGTACAACATGACTGTACAGTAAGCAAACATAGTTCAGGAGCTGTGTGAGAGTCGAGGTGGCCGTCCTGGGCTGTCCGTCCTAACGAGACTTACGGTTTCCGTGGACGTAAAGCAGTCAGTATTGAACCATGCTCAGCTTGTCCCTCATATGTCAACCAACATCCGAGGACATTAAGCATCACCCGAAGGAAGAAGCAGTAAGCAAACGTTCCAACTTGTTCCTGTTCTATCTCGAAATAAAGTTGAAAAAACTTGATCGTACCGTCAAACATATATATAATCTACCCTCTCTCTCTTTCTCTCTTTCTCTCGCTCGCTCGCTTGCTCGCTTTGTATATTATTATTCATAGCTTTTATATAGCGCTATTCTCTGCTCTCGAGCAGACTCAATGCGCACATGTCGCATGTGATTCTGAATGATTGACTGTATCCTTTTTTTATAGCGCGTATTATTAATAATAATAAATAATTCTTATAAAGCGCTATTCTTTAACCAGAGTTAAACTCACTGCGCTGTACAAACATCTTATCACAAAAACTACATTAACATACATTTCAGCAAACAAAACCTTAATTATTGTAGCTTAAATTACCGTTATCGCCTATCGAACAATACACACACGCACACGCACACACACACACACACACACACACACACACACGCACACGCACACACACCAGTCTCCGCTCGTCCACTCATACAATAATTAACAAAATATTAACTTAATGATCTCAGACAACAACACCAATTTGAATCTGTCTTATCACCCACCCAACCCGTGCCTCCTTCTCTTGCCTAGATCTCTCATACTCTCCCCCCCCCCCCCTTCCCCTCTCCCTATCCATATGCATCCATCTACATTCAACTGCCACACACACACAGATTTCTTCAGATTCTACAGGAAGGCCTGTGCAAAGAAGAAGGTTTTTAGCTGCGATTTGAATTGAGACAGTGTTGGTACATTTCTTAGAGTTAAAGTTATTATTAAAGTTATAGTCCAAGGTTTTTAAGTATGCAAAATGGCCATCGAAATGATTGACAAATGAGTCACTAGTTTCAGATTTAATGAAATTAAAAATGTTTAACTGGGTTTTTAATCGATTTTATTTTCTGTAGGCTGGCCGAGACTAGTCTCGGGTTCTCCATTAGTCACGTGACTTTTCCAAAGTGACGTCAGTCTGGGGAGTCAGTGCGGTTGCCATCTTACATTCTTCAGTAAACTGTGTATGCGTGTGGTGGACAAAAAAGTTAACTATGCCGGCCTACTGTGTTGCCGCAAACTGTAACAATTCGCAGACGACCCCAGGTATAACAATGCACGAGATCCCGCGCAATCGACCCGCAGTGAGACGAAAGTGGATTGAATTTATACAGTTCAAACGTGCTGACTTTCTTGCTGCGCCGCGTCACGCCCATTTGTGTAGCGAGCACTTCAGTGAGTGCGACTGATTTCGCAAACCACATGGAATACCGCAAGGGGTTTGCTTCGAAGCTGACACGATGTTCCGGTACTCTTTCAAAATCCTGCCTGACAGGTTCAAACTGATACGGCTGTATCCTTGTGGGTCTCTCGGGCAAAGTATCAGTTTCGTCTTCGGAGCTCGAGTTGGCCATTTTGCAGCGACTCCCCAGAGTGACGTAGTAGGCATATGGTCACGTGATTTGGGCGTCATGGCGACGCTTTCAGTACGACAGAAAATGCCTTTTTTCGAGCATTTATAACCCTCAGATCACAGTTGCACCTACATCATCGTTCTCAGCGAGCTTTAACGGAAATCGTGTCAAAAATCATCCCCAACCATGGACTTGTTCTTTAATATCCACGGAAGTGGAGTACTGGTAGCGCTCTGTGGTTGTTGCATGGCTGGTGCCACGTCAAATGCTGCCGTTTCGGCGCAAGTTCTGTGCACACCATTCAAACATGCACCAGGTCACAGTGTCACTTCTGCAGAGCCACATAGATAGGGTGTATGCGTGTTTAGCTGTAACCTGCCACCTGCACTTTTGGCAGAATGACCGGGATCATTTACGCGCTGCTGCGGTAACACGGGGGTGGAACGGATACCGAAATAAGAGTCAGCACAGACAGTTGACCCTGGAGAAGAAAACTCTCCCGCCGCTCCTGCAGGGATTCGAACCCGCGACCTTTCAATCACGAGTCCGGCGCTCTAACCACTGAGCTATCCCGCTCCCCGTATAGTCAGTGTGTGTGTGTGTGTGTGTGTGTGTGTGTGTGTGTGTGTGTGTGTGTGTGTGTGTGTGTGGTCTCTAGAGTTTGCGCTTTACAGATACTTTAATCATTGTTGCCCCCCCCCCCCCCCCTCACCCCTTGCACACACCCAACTGTTGCGGCACATGTTGTCGCCGGCGACACTATCTGCCGCAACACGGGTGCTTTTTGGTATTGATCGAAACTCTGTGTGGGTGCGTGCGTGCGTGTGTGCGTGTGCGTGCGTGAGTGCGCGCGTGCGTGCGTGCGCGTGCGTGCGTGCGTGCAAGAGACTCTGTGGGTGCAAGCGTGTTGTGTTTAATAATACTAATAATGGAAATTTGTAAAGCGCCTAACCTGCGGCTCAAAGCACTGAACAAGCGAAGTATAACACACATAATGTACATCGATATGGAAAATGTTATCAGCAATAAAAATGTATATTCGAATGTATATAAGAAAGAAAAAAAGAGAGATAAAGCTAAAAGATAATGTAGACATGGGTTCAAGCGTAACTATGCAAAAGATGCACACACACACACACACACACACACACACACACACACACACACACACACACACACAGTCACACACACACACACACACACACACGCACACACACACACACACACACACACACACACACACTATTACACACACCAGCGCGCACGCGCGCACTCACGCACGCACGCACACACACAGTCACACACACACACACACACACACATACACACAGTCACACACACACACACACACACACACACACACACACACAATGACATGCGCACATCAGTCTCCGCTCGTCCACTCATACAATAATTAACAAAATATTAATGATCTCAAACAACAACACCAATTTGAATCTGTCTTATCACCCACCCAACCCGTGCCTCCTTCTCTTGCCTAGATCTCTCATGCTGTCTCCCCCGCCCCCCCCCCCCCCCCTCCTTTCAGTTCCCCCCTCTCACTATCATCCATCTACATTCAACTGCCACACACAGACACAGATTTCTTCAGATTCTACAGGAAGGCCTGGGCAAACAAGAAGGTTTTTAGCTGCGATTTGAATTGAGACAGTGTTGGTACATTTCTTAGAGTGGCCGGCAGAAAATTCCAGAGAGATGGTGCCATGAAACTGAAAGAACGTTATCCAAATGATTTGCAATTTCGCTTTGGAATTTTGAGCAGCTTTTCATTAGAAGATCGGAGAGAGCGAGACGGTTCATAAGTGCGGAGAGATGAAGAAAGCTAAGGAGGTAAAGACCCTTCAAAATGGCGGTAAACAAGAGTTGCAATCTTGTACTGACAGCGGAATTTTACTGGTAACCAGTGAAGTTCCTTGAGAAGCGGTGTTACGTGATCTCATCTTCTTTTTTTAAACACGAGCCGTGCCGCGTTACTCTGCACCCGCTGTAACCGGGCGATCCGGTCTGCTGGTAGACCTATGAAAACTGAGTTGCAATAATCAAGTCTGGATATGACCATTGCCGCAACATGTCTTTCTGCAGCGCTTTGGGACAGGTACGGTCGGATTGACGCGATACGTCGGAGCTCTAGAAAGGACGCACAGCAGATGCTGCTGATGTGCTTCTGCACTGACAACGTTTTATCAAGATGGACTCCAAGGTATTTAACCGACGTTTTAAAAGGAACACTGTTTCTGCCAATGTTTGCGCACTCACTGTCGACCGACTCAAGACAAGATGCAGAGCCAACAGGCATAAGCTCAGTCTTATCTGTGTTCAACTTAAGCTTGTTGCTATTCATCCAGAGCAGAACATCATCAATACATGTCTGTCTGAATACAGGATTGAACAGAAAGGAACTGATCGGGTGGGGCACTTTTAGACAGCTCAGTGTCATCGGCGTACTTGTGATAGTCACAATTATGGACAGAAATAACATCTGACAAAGGCTGGGAGTACAAAGTAAACAAGACCGCTCCCAACACGGAACCCTGGGGCACGCCGTATACAAGAGGGCGGGAGGCGGACACAACGCCATCAACAATGACTGACTGAAAACGCCCCTTAGGTAGGAGACAAACCAGTGGAGGACTGTACCCCTAACACCAAAGGTTGTTTCAAGCCGTTTCAGCAGTATCGGATGGTCCAAAGTGTCAAAAGCAGCACTTAGATCAAGCAGAGCCACCAGGGAAACTAATCTCTCATCCGCGTTACCAAGCATACCATCAAGGACACTCAGTACGGCAGTCTCTGTGCTATGGTTTTGCCTGTAAGCGGAATGATTTCAAGAAGATTATTGCCAGACAGATGTTGTTTTTCAGCTCAATTAGGACAAGTTTCTCAAGAATCTTTGAGATGAAAGACAGATTTGACAGGGATCTAAAGTTCTTCATATCATTTGTGTCGAGTCCAGGCTTCTTCAAGAGTGGTGTTACAATAGACAGCTGTAGAAAGAGAAGCATTAACAATAAACGTGATCAACGAAACAAGGACATCAAGGCACTGTCTGGTGAGGGAAGTAGGGATAGGATCAAGCACGCAACTTTTCGTCGGTGACTTTAAGATGAATTCACGTATGAGTTCGTCAGTCATCGGTTCAAACTGAGAGAGCTGTGGACCATCAAAACATGGCAAGGGTCGGTGGCTCACATGAGCGCGAGTCCAGGTCGTCACGGATACGGTCAATCTTGTCGGAGAAAAAGTAACAAAACCGATCAGGTAGATCGGAACGGGGAATGTCTGATGGGAGAGGGGCGGTGCTGGACTTGCCCGACAGTTCGCTGGACACAGCGAAGAGCTGCCTGCAGGAAGAACTGGAGTCGATCTTCTCACAGTAGAACCGTCTCTTGGCCTCCTGAACACACGCCTTCACAACAGCCCGCTCCTTGGCGTAGATTTCCCTGTGGACCGTGAGACGGGTCGCTCTCCATCGTCGCTCCGCCAGTCTCCGTCTCCGTCGAGCCTCCCTGATCTCCTCGGTCATCCAGGGGGCGGAGGGGCGGTCTCTCACGCGTCTGGTGACGGACGGGGCGTGGCGGTCAAGAACTCGACGAAGCCCATCAGTGTAGACATCGACGAGGCTAGCCAGATCCAAGTCAGAACACTGATGACTGGCGGCCTCAACCCAGGCCCTCACGTCGGACTGGAAGTCGGAGAGACATATGGCCTTAATGTTCCTTGATGTCACAAGACGTCTGCTCGGGGAGGGCTTCGTTACAGCCAGCGTGCAGACGACAGCTTTGTGGTCTGACAGATCTGGGTAGTCCTGCACGCTGTCAAAGCAGAAACAGCTGTTCTCGGTGCGCACCACAACCCAGTCCAGGATACGGCCGCGCTTATGGGTGGGTACGTTGACGAGCTGAGTGAGGTTGTGATCACTCAGCATCGTCCTCAGACGGCTCACTTGTCCGTCAGAACAATCATCATGGTGAAAGTTTAAATCACCAATGTACACAATATCACTGCGAGAACTGGCGTATTGACATAAGAGCTCCGAGAATTCCTCAAGAAACTTTGAGTTGGTCAGTTTGTTGCGTTTACTCGGTGGCGGTCGATACAAACACACGATAGCAACAGAAATGTGATCAAATGAAAGCCGCATCTCCGCTGCTTCAAAAGATCTGTAATCAAGAGGTTTGAATAACAAGGAAGTTGACAGGATGTCCTCACGACGAAGCCGACACCACCTCCTCTAGATCCTACGCGGGGAACGAACGAAAGTCGTAACCTGCTGGGGTCATGGCAGCAATGTAGGCCTCATCACCGTGGGAATACAGCCACGTTTCCATCAACATCAACACATCAACATTAGTGTCTACGATCATATCATAAATATCCGTGGCGATCTGTCGGCATTACTGCGCGTTGAAGCACAGTACCTTTATACAACTCTGAGACCGATGAGTGGATTCATGACTGTCTTGTGTGGTGATGGAAATCAGGTTGCTGAAATTCACACCAGACTGACGAATGGTTGGAGTATGGTTGACATGGCTGGTAATCCGGGCAGCAATGTCAGACCTGCTATCTTCTACTAGGTCTTCATCCTCGCTTATCAATCGTTCAGTCAATGAGAGTGACGAGGGAGGGAGGTGACTGACTTGTTTGAATTGTTTTTGCTTCGTTCTTCCTCCGCGTCGAGACCGTTTTTTCGGCAAATCAAAGCCGATTTGCAGTGAGCGAAGGTGAGAAACCAGGTCTGCGGTCACACGAGTAGGTGTCATATCAAGGAGTTGAGCGCGATTGTATTGTATGAACACACGCTTGGATCGCTCACCTTCGGCAAACACCTGTCCCCGTTGAAAGCCGTCTCCTTGCACGTGCAAGAAACAGGTAGCTTGTGAACTGAATGGCTGACACTGACGGCTCAATACACAAAGCCTTGTAGAAAACAAAACGCACAGTAGCAACATTCTGATAGGCGGAGGGACGCAAAGGACCCACCAAATGAAAGGTCCATTCATGATGAAGCAGCCACACCAAAATCACAGTCACGCAATCATTTCATCCACAGAAAAGGACGAAACACAGCGGAGCTCGAGACCCTTGACCCTTCCTGGACAATACACAGGAAGTCACCAGTTGTTTTGCTGCATCTCCTGTGAGGTACCTACGGAGGTAGCTGATGCGTTTTAGTTCATAGCAGGCTATTTGACAGATTTTGATTTCGAATTGCTTCATTGTGAGGTTAGAGTCAAGGATAAACCCTAAGTTCCTGACTTTGTCTGAAAACACAATTTCGTGTGTACCGACCATGACTGACGATGGTAAGCAGTGACAAGAGGACTGACAAGGTGTTGAGAAGAGAATGGCTTCAATTTTATCCTCATTTAGTTTGAGTTGCTTGTTGCACATCCATGCTTTTATCATGTCATGTCATTTTATCATGTCATGTCATTTTATCATGTCATCTGTACATGACTGCAGGTCGTGTGTGAGGCTTTGCACGTCGTTTGGTGGAGCTGATTTTTGAAGTTGGATGTCGTCAGCAAAAGGCTGATGGTTGACTGAGTGATTGGCTATGATGTCTGAAAGTGGAGTAGTGTACTTTCAGACATCATAGCATCACAGCGATGTGCTATGATGTCTGAAAGTGGAGTAGTGTACAAAACAAATAGCACAGGTCCCAGTATGTGTTTCAGTGTGTGTCAGTTTCACTTTGCTTTGTATGATTAAGTATGTGTTGTAATCCATTATTATGCTATTGATTTTTGTGTGAGTATTGATGCTTTCCGTGGTTTTGTTTTATTAAATGGCAAAGAGCTTCGAGTCGCCGAACGCGCGCTATACATTCGATGTGTGTGTGCGCGTGCATGGAAACCTGTGAATATTGTGTGTGTCAATTTATACATCCATCCTAATTTACACACATAAACTGAGTGTGTGTGTGTGTGTGTGTGTGTGTGTGTGTGTGTGTGTGTGTGTGTGTGTGTGTGTGTGTGTGTGCGCGCGCGCGCGCGCGCGCGCAGGCGACTCTGTGAGTGCGAGGGTGTTGTTTTAGTGTGTGTCAGTTTCGCTTTGTTTTGCCCGGTATGACTGAGTATGAGTAGTGATGTATTATTATTATGATGATGATATTGATATTTCTGGGAGTATTTATGCATTCCCTGCTGTTGTTTAATTAAAATGACGAAGCGCTTTTATGAGTCGCCGTCGGAACGCGCGCTATAAATTTGATGTGTGTGGGCGCTTGCACGGAAACCTGTGAATATTGTGTGTGTCAGGTTACACATCCATCCTAATTCATTTACACGCATACAGTCTACATGTGTGTATATGTGTGTGTGTGTGTGTGTGTGTGTGTGTGTGTGTGTGTGTGTGTGTGTGTGTGTGTGTGTGTGTGTGTGTGTGTGCTTGGAGAGAGGGCATCGCGTCTCTGCATGTCCAAACAGCGTCCGATGCAGAGAGTGCCGTCAGAAGGGTCACAGGCGTGGTGATCCAGTCTGTGATGCTGTCTCCGTGTGGGGCCACAAGGCAGTGTGGGACAACGAGGAGACACCCAGGTATCCAATGCCATGGAACCCCCGACCCCCAACCTCCAGGTCGCCAACGCCAGGGAACCCCCGACCCCCAAGTCGCCAACGCCAGGGAACCCCCGTCCCAGCACGAGAAGTCCGACAACGAGGCTTCCAGCGGTGACGAGGACCAGTGGGAGGATCCCCTGCCGGCCATCGACGACCCGCCATCGGAACAGCCGAGTCAGAAAGCCACCGCCAGACAGTTATCGGTAACCAAGAAGACTAGGCAATGTCCACTTTTAGCCCCGTCGGTTCGGGCATCCTCAAACGGTATGAAAATATAGTCCGTACCATTTGAAAACAGTATACCGTTTTGGGCAATCGCGGAATCTCTCCTAACTTGGACTCTAATATAATCTACTTATAGCCCCGTCGCTATGCTTTTTTCTGTATACGGAAAGAAGGAGACGGGGTTATAAGCAGATTACATTAGAGTATCTCCTAACTTGGACTCTAATATAATCTACTTATAGCCCTTGTAGGGAGTTACAGACAGGCAGTTCCTATTCCTCAAATAGCAGGTACTTCAATAGCGTCATTTCAAAATCCATTAATTTTTTTAGAATAATGGATCTGCCAGCGGATGAATTTATTCAATGGCTGATGAAGGAAGGACTTGTTTCGGAGCAGATGCTGTGTCCCGCATGTTTGTCTACATGCACACTTCAGAATTTTTATTTTTTATTTTTTAATTGATCAGGTCTGCTGGCGTTGCTGTACAGCAAAGGCGCATGACATTTCAGTTCGAAAGTATTCCCTATTTGAACGAGCACACTTCACAATACAAGATATGATGTTGTTTATCTAACAGTACTTGGATGCTGTCACACTGCTAGAGGCCAGCAGACAGGCAGGAATTTCCTATCAAAAGTCGGGTGTAGGCTTCTTTCATTCGCGAACTTTTTAAGGAAAACTTGCACCATAGCCTGCCACATATCAGACTTTCAGGCGAAGTAGAAATAGACGAGTCTATTTGGCCGGAGAACCAAATATCATCGCGGTCGGCCACAGGGGTCGAAGGTCTGGATATCTGGTATAGTGGAAAGGGGCTCCAACACACTGGTGATGTACCCTGTTAAACACCTCTGCCTCTGGTCATCAGCTGTCGCCTCCAGGTCAAGCCCCCACGCCCCCTCCCACCGGACCGGCCTCTGGTCATCAGCAGTCGCCTCCAACCCCCACACCCCCCCTCCCACCGGACCGGCCTCTGGTCATCAGCTGTCACCTCCAGCCCCCACCCCCAACCCCCCTCCCACCGGACCGGCCTCTGGTCATCAGATATCGCCTCCAGCACCCCCAAATGGACCTTCTGCTGCTGCTCGTCATCAGCCG
>OY757552.1:690901-715901 GCA_963584105.1 Alviniconcha strummeri
ATCAGTACCCAGTTCTGCTACAGTCACTGTGTGTGTGTGTGTGTGTGTGTGTGTGTGTGTGTGTGTGTGTGTGTGTGTGTGTGTGTGTGTGTGTGTGTGTGTTTGTAGTGCTTTTTTGTTTTGTTTTTTGTATAATACTTTATGTCAATCGTTTTGATAGGACTATGCTCTACATGTGTATAGAATATCATATTTAGGTTAATATGTATCATGTGAGCGCTCAGGGCGTTGATGAGCGCATAATAAATGTACATTATTATTGATAGATAGATAGATATGTGTGCGTGCGTGTGTGTGTCCATACACATAGTTAAGTGCAGAACAAGTGAGCACTCTGTGGTCATCTGGTCCTGTCACCTGGGTACTGGTCATTAGCAACTGCATTTTAATGTCCTGTCAATGCACAGGATCACCTCAGAATGACCAGACTCGGTCATAAGAAAAAGCACGTTCTAAAAACACGTCTCGTATGTAAAACCATACTACGGCAGACCCACAGACTCCATCCAAACACACAAGTAGAACTTACATCAATTCTACACACATCCACATGGAGCAATTCTACATACATCCATACAGAACAATTCTACACACATTCATGCAGAACAATTCTGCACACATCCATATGGAGCAATTATACACACATCCATACAGAACAACTCTACACACATCCATACAGAACAACTCTACGCACATCCATACAGAACAATTCTACACACATCCATATGGAGCAATTCTACACATATCCGTACATAACAATTCTACACACATCCATGCAGAACAATTCTACACACATCCGTATGGAGCAATTCTACACACATCCATACAGAACAATTCCATACACATGTATACGTAACAATTCCATACACATCCATACACAATTGCACATGCATTCATACACAATTCCACAGGCATCCATACACAATGATTCCACATACATCCATTCCATACATACCAAGTCCACACAGATCCATACATAACAATTCCACACACATCCATACGGAACAATTCCACACACATCCATATGGAACAATTCCACACACATCCATACATAACACACATCCATAGAAAGCAATTCCACCTACATCCATATAATTATAACAGTTCTGCACACAAGCATACATAACCATTTCACACACATTCCAAGATGGTTGTTCTCTCCATACTGTTCTTTTGAACAATGCACGGCTAGAAGATGCTGGTCATCATCAACCATTCCATCTAGGTTTTCAATACCAGGCTTGAAAAAAATCATAAAGAAAACATTTACTAATATTACCAAGAGTGTGAAAATGCATAAACTTCATAAGAGCTGATGTCAGTGTCATATAACAAGCAGCATGCTGCACAAATCACTGACCAGTTCTCATCTCACAGCCAGTAAAAAAAAAAAAGTAGTAAAAAAACATGGCCCATACCCAAAAAAAAGCAAAAACAAAAGCCAGTCTTCTGAAAACCTGAAGACATTTGTGGAATGTAGACCGGAGAATGTCTGCTAGCAGAAAAGGGAGAAGACAGATGGAGCAATTTAATGGACTGGACAGACAGAGCAATTTAAAGGACTGGACAGACAGAGAATTTAAAGGATGAGACAGACGGAGCAATTTAAAGGACTGGACAGACAGAGCAATTGAAAGGACTGGGCAGACAGAGAAATTTAAAAGATGGGACAGGCAGAGCAATTTAAAGGACTGGACAGAGAAATTTAAAGGATTGGACAGACAGAGTTATTTGAAGGATACAGAGCAATTTAAAGGACTGGACAGAGAAATTTAAAGGATTGGACAGACAGAGCTATTTGAAGGATACAGAGCAATTTAAAGGACTGGACAGAGAAATTTAAAGGATTGGACAGACAGAGCAATTTAAAGGATACAGAGCAATTTAAAGGACTGGACAGACGGAACAATTTAAAGGAAGAAGACAGAGCATTTTAAAGGACTGGACAGACAGAGAAAATTTAAAGGATGGGACAGACAGAGAATTTAAAGGATGGGACAGACAGAGTAATTTAAAGGATGAGACAGATGACAGACAGAACAATTTAAAGGAAGAAGACAGAGCAATTTAAAGGACTGGACAGACAGAGAAATTTAAAGGATGGGACAGAGAGAGCATTTAAAGGATGGGACAGACAGAGTAATTTAAAGGATGAGACAGAGCAATTTAAAGGTTGGACAGACAGAGAAATTTAAAGGGTGGGACAGACAGAGCAATTTAAAGGACTGAAAAGACAGAACAATTTAAAGGACAGGACAGACAGAGCAAGTTAAAGGACCTGACAGGCAGAACAAAAGGACTGGACAGAATGACAAGAGAGCAGGTAGAAACGTGCAGTCAAACAACAGCCCTGTGATTCCAGACAATCCTGTAACAGCCTTAAGTTTCCAGGCAGGGGAAGGATATCAGACACTGCTGGCCCCCTTTTGGGGTGGGTGGGGGGGGAGATGGAGGGGGTGCTCAGGGAACCTACTGTCATGAAAAAAGCGGTAACAAAAAAAAAAATCAAAGAGAAAAGGGTTATGCTCTCATCAACAGGTTAACAGGCAGCTTTAAACTGAAGGTTTCTGTATGTTACTATAGACACGCCTGCATACCGAGAAGATAGGAGTCAAAGTGTTGTTCTCCGTTCCCTTGCAAAGCACGCCAAACCCGGCGTGTCACCTACCGCCCATGCGCAGACTGTTTACGCCCCCCCGTCCCTCTCTGTGAAATCAGTCTTGCAGTCCACTGCTCTGAGGCGGTCTTACAATCTGTTGTCTGCTGCAGAGCGCCACCTAGCTCTGATTATCCCTCTTTGGTGTGCCGCATGAAATTCACTTAAATGAAAATGTTTCAATCAGCCATGATAATGCACCACCACACTAGTTTTGGTGACAAGAGGTTGAGCTGATCAGATAATATTGTGCAAATCAAACCGGGACACAGCAAACAGGTGGACAGGTGGACAAGTGATTCCAACATATTACTTCCCCTTAACCTGGTTACAGGCGGGTCAAATCAGTAAACTGAGATGAAGCTTGCCACCAACACACCGGTTACATCAAAATATACAGACCGCCAAATGTAACCATCGGTAAACTTGCCGAGGCGCATGGAATAATTCTGATCAAAGTCAGATTTTTGGACAGATCAAAAGAAGCACAATTTTCATCAGGCACTTTTAACACATTTATCAGTTTATGGAAAATTTCTTTCAGATAAGACTACAACTGATCCCCTTCTTCTCCTTAGATGACCAGCTTCTGTATATATAAAAGTACAAGTTCACCCTGAAAACAGAAGAGGGGTGTACTGGGAGAATGAATGAGCTGAAATAAATTTAAATGAAAAAGTGACATAATCAAATATTCTGGCTGCAAACTGAAAGAGAAAAACACTGATGCGATGATTATTGCTCAATGATTGATGAGCCAACGAAGCAAAACTGAGCATTCTGAGCTTTGGACTTGGGCCACGGAGATGCACAAAGTATAAGCTGTTTACCTTGATATCAATACATGTATTGACTAGCAAAAACAAAGTATGTGTCCAAAACACACACACACACACACACACACACACACACACACTTTCTGATAAAGCGATATGATCTTCCTTAAAACCTTCTTTCATTCATACCATCACCAGCTGGCCACCAGACCAGTTAGTTAGTCACTGGATTTTAACATCCTGTCAACCACACAGGGTCACCTCAGGACAATTAGTCAGTTAGTCACTGGATTTTAACATCCTGTCAACCACACAGGGACACCTCAGGACAATTAGTCAGTTAGTCACTGGATTTTAACATCCTGTCAACCACACAGGGTCACCTCAGGACAGTTAGTCAGTCAGTCACTGGATTTTAACATCCTGTCAACCACATAGGGTCACCTCAGGACAATTAGTCAGTTAGTCACTGGATTTTAACATCCTGTCAACCACACAGGGTCACCTCAGGACAATTAGTCACTGGATTTTAACATCCTGTCAACCACACAGGGTCACCTCAGGACAGTTAGTCACTGGATTTTAACATCCTGTCAACCACACAGGGTCACCTCAGGACAATTAGTCAGTTAGTCACTGGATTTTAACATCCTGTCAACCACACAGGGTCACCTCAGGACAATTAGTCAGTTAGTCACTGGATTTTAACATCCTGTCAACCACACAGGGTCACCTCAGGACAATTAGTCAGTTAGTCACTGGATTTTAACGTCCTGTCAACCACACAGGGTCACCTCAGGACAATTAGTCACTGGATTTTAACATCCTGTCAACCACAGAGGGTCACCTCAGGACAATTAGTCAGTTAGTCACTGGATTTTAACGTCCTGTCAACCACACAGGGTGCCTCAGGATAATCAAACTCTGTCAAAAGCAGTCCTTTCTCAAGTCAGTCCACAAAACAAATCCCTTCACAATCTCAAAACACACATGCACAAACATCAAACACAAATGTTTGAAGAGTCTGTCCTTCCAATATAACCCCTGTTAAAAGAGCACGTAAGGCTAGGAAATGCTGGTATCGTTGACCACCATTCAGTCTAATTTATCAATACCAGATTAATGAAAAACCTTAAAAAGGAACCTTCAGAAACAATTTAAAAATATATATATATAAATGCATGATGGCAAATAGCAGTGCCATACGGCAGAAGCTGCACACAAAGTCTACCAACTACCATCTCCTTGCTGCTCAAGGAGAGCCATGCAGAAAAGCCTAACTCTTAACCAAAAGTGTTTGAGAATTTTCTTGAAAAAGGTCAGGAGAAGGGACCATTAGCAGAAAAATGGCAAGACATAAAAAGCAAGAGGACTAGGCAAAAAAGAAAAGAAAAAAAGAGAAAGGAAAAAAGAGACAGGAGACAGAAAATGGGAATTAAGTGACAGCCCTGAGATTCCAGACAGAGGGGAGACATCAGACATCCCCGGCCTCCCTTCGGGGCCCAGCTGACTGCGAGGCTTCATACCGGCGGCAGCCAGCAGCATGTGCTGGGTGTTTTTCTGTCATGTGCTAACACCACGCTACTTCCCTCAGCCAAACCAAAGCTGAGGGGATACATAAAAAGGTAGCCCTTTTGGGCATGTCGAAAGCAGAAAGAGATGATGCCGAGATATAAAAAATAAAATAAAAAAAAGGAAGTAAACTATATCATACTGACAGCCAAGCTTGCCATTTCAAAATACAAGTGTGGCAAATGTAAAAACCTTGCACTGATATTTGAAGTGGAACTAAAAATGAGGAGCCACAAAATATAAAGTACCATCAGAGAGAGAGAGAGAGAGATTCAAACTAAGTAAGCACTCTCTGGGCAATATTAAGTCAGCTACGGATTAAGTTTTAATGCATGAAACGGTACTGTCCATCCCTCAACAACAACAGTACTTTATAGATAAGACAGTAGCAATGACGAACTGGAAAAGACATTTTTACCAATCAGACAGGACTGCACCTAGTGGAAAGAATACCTAGGCACATGGAAGGATAAGGCATGAACAAGGAAACTGTCCATTCAGTTAAAGAGAAAAGCATGTACAAAAACGTGATACAGTTAAATACAGTCACAAAAGAAAGAGCCAATGAAGAAGGCCTGATTAACCACAGAAAAAAATAAAAAAATAAAAAAACAGAAAAAAATAATAAAAAAAGGGAGAGAAAAAAAGAAAGAAAGAAAAGAAGAAAAAAAAAAAGACTGAGGGAGAGAAAAAGAAGTGGAGATTATCAAGGCCTACATGCAACTGAGATACAAAAAAAAAATTGAGAGGAATCCCCAACAGTGTCCAATGAGATAAAAAATAAAATAAAATAAAAACAGAGGGTCCAAAAATAACAGGAGGGTAAAAAATAAAACACTGGAAGGGTCCAAAAATAACAGGAGGGTAAAAAATAAAACAATGGGAGGGTCCAAAATAGGAGGGTAAAAAAAATAAAACAGTGGGAGGGTGCAAAAGTAACAGGAGGGTAAAAAAATTAAACAGTGGGCGGGTCCAAAAATAACTGGAAAGTAAACAAAATAGAACAGTGGCAAGGTCCAAAAATAAAACAGTGGGAGGATCCAAAAATAACAGGAGGGTAAAAAATTATAATAGTGGGAGGGTCAAAAAAATAACAGGAGGTTAAAAAAACAACAACAGTGGGAGAGTCCAAAAATAAAACAGTGGGAGGGTCAACAAAATAACACAATGGGAGAGTCAAAAGCGGTTCTTTCATGAAAAAATAAAAAAAAAGGTCTGCCACTCACCAAATTCTTTTCATTCACGGGAAAATGATGTCTGCTAGTGAGTTAATTGATGCTTTGAGCCCAGTCAACTGCACAGGGCTAATGAGAATTAAAAGAGCCTACAAGATGTGGAGAAATTTGAAAGAGTTGGGAGAATCTCCCCCCTTGCATTGCTTCAAACAACATGGCGGCCAGTCACCCAGGCTGCATAGCTGAGAAAGTATGAGCAGCCTATTGGCCTAAATCACAACAGCCAAACCCTTTTCTTTTTTTTTTGTTCCTCCTACAATTTTTTTATGTTACTGCTACAGACTAAGCAAATTTGTATGTGTGTCAAAAGATCACACTCACAGTAAAGGGTATCAGATCTTGTTTGGACTTTTTTTGGATTGATGATCTCTTATATAGCGCTATTCTCCGCTCTCTTGAGCAGACTCATTGCACTTGCATGTGGTTCTACATGAGTGACTAGTTTTTTTATAGCGCGTTTTTTGTTTTTTTTAATATCCACCAAAGTGGTGTACTTACAGCGCTGGCATGGCTGGTGCCACATGAAACTGCAGCCGTCTCAGCGCAAGTTCTGTGTGCACCATACAACCATGCACCAAGTCACTTCATGCAAAGCCACATATGTAAGGTGCATGCATGTTTCGCTGTAACCTGTCACCTGCACTTTTGGCAGAATGACCGGGATCTTTTACGTGCTACTGCGGTAACACGGGGGTGGAACGGATACCAAAATAAGAGTCAGCACAGAAAGTCGACCCTGGAGAAGAAAATTCTCCCGCCGCTCCTTCAGGGATTCGAACCGGCGACCTTTCAGTCACGAGTCCGGTGCTCTAACCACTGAGCTATCCCCACCCCCCCAAAATTACAGAAATTACAACTGAGAAAATGAGGGCATACCTGTCAATCCTGATTACTATGGGTATCAAACGCCAACCCCAACTTTGGTGTTACTGGTCATCAGACCTGAGGTTCACTGACTCATGGATCGCCAGCATTATGCCAAAGATGAGATTCTAAAAACTTGACCAGTATTATCAGCAGTAGTGTTTCATAAAGTTGTCCCAAGTCTGACTTACAGTGAGGACACTAGTAACAACAGGTGACACCATCTGTGCGCAGACACTGACTTTTCATCACGGACAGTGTTGACTGACAATCACATATGTAATTACTGGTGTAGACATTTTTCCAAAGGAACACAAAGTAATCACCTGTGAAAAGTGCTTAACAATTTTACTGACATTTGAAGTGTACATGGTGACAGTATTTCTGTGACATTTGTAACCATTTCACTGGGAGCTGCCGATTCAAGTTTGGAAGACTAGCCAGGTAGGCCCCATCTATGATTTCAGAACTCACAAATGCATGATTTGTAGCTTAGTGCATGTGGGTATCCTAACACAATAGTGTCACCATGAAATTATCAAGTTTATGTGACAAAAATGGTGACAATGACATGACAGTGCACCATCAGACGCACAGTACTGCCTGGACTTTGAAGTGCAGGATTCGCTGAACACATGTGCCAAATATCAATATTGTAAAACTTCACACATGCTAATTATGGATCGTTAATTAACACAAGTGTGTTTCAGTGTACAAAACCAAACAGAATATGACTGTAAATTAACGCAAGTGTGTTTCAGTGCACAAAACCAAACAGAAATTAACGCAAGCATGTTTCACTGTACAAAACCAAACAGAATATGATTGTTAATTAACACAAGCATGTTTCAGTGCACAAAACCAAACAGAACATAAAAGCTAGGGTGAGTTTGGTTGGTCAGATCATAAGTGCAAAGGGTTAATTAAACCAATGCTTCATTTTCTGATTAGTCTGCTCAACAAAAACTTCAAACAACAATACATGAAATCATTCCACACAAACTAAAAGTGAACAAAACACAACCCAAAACTATCCAAATTTGACACATGTGCATATATAACTCAAAGATTTGTCACAGCTTAAAAAATCCAAAACAATCATGCCAATATTTTCATGCAACATCATTCTCATCATTCGGCGTGCTAACTTTCGCAATTAGTTCTTGTTCCACACACGGAACTGCTCCAGAAACAGTGCTTGTGTCACTTTGAGAATGTTCAACATCGTTGATGACGTCTGGCAGTTTCTGTTGGTGTGTTTCAGGCAGCAGCAAGAGCAGAGCGCCCCCTAGCAGCATCATGCAGCCGAAGACCATGATAGGCACGAGCACCGCAGAGCCAGCGCCCTGCAACAGCATGCGAGTGCATGAAGACTGTGACAATGCTTCCACAGCCTCAGCACATAAAGGGTTAAAAAAAAAAAAATGCTATTTATTATGATAAAACAAAAAATCTTAAACAATTTTTTTCTAATTTTTGAAAGTGTGGTTAATCAGAAAGTAGGAAAAAAATAAGAGCATGAAATGCAGGTAAAAGGGCCGGTAGTCAGAAATTCTTGTTTCAGATTTTTTGTAAGAAAGGGCGCGAGTAAGTAAATTGATGCTTGACACCCAGTCAGCCGGTATGGTTATATCATGGTGGGTAGTCAGATTTTAGAAAGAAAAAAAGAAAAGAAAAAGGAGTTGAGGGCATCAAATACAGGTGAAAGGGCCGGCAGTCAGAAATTCTTGCTTCAGATTTTTTGTAACTTCCGCAGTCTGTATGGCAGAAACCACACAGTTAGTTTCTACTTGGATCTCACTGTGCCATCACCCACAGGGGGTTACCTCAGGACGACTCATCTGTTCAGTTTAGATTTTTACACCAGTTCAAAACATGTCACTAAATCAGTAAATCACAAGCTTGTCTAATTCATGTTTGCAACATTAGAAACCAGCCAGCCATCTACCTATCAATGCACAGCAGTATGTTTTGGTACCCGGTCACAGTCTGTAGGCATTCACCACAGGCACAAGGGAGCCTATTTTGGAAGAATCATGGGAAGAGCCTTTGGGAATTTTAGGATCAGTTTTGCTGGAATTTTAGGACGGTCTTAGAAAAGGAGTTCCACTGACCTAGCAACCAATACGCACATCTAGTGATAAGTTTTGTGAAGCTAGTACCAAGTAGTGCTGGATAAACAAGTCACTTTTTAATAAAGTTTTATATGTAATATTTCCTTATCTAACAAAGAACATGCTACTATGAAGAGGACTGTCGAATCAACCCTGGATACCTTAAAATAGAAAAAGACACTTTCTATACTGACATAATAATGATAACTATAATCAATGCATTTCCAATGTGCTGAACCCCCCAAGATACATGTCTGAGGCTCAAAGCAGTATGCATGAAACAGTATAAAAGTACACAACCTAATCTGCAATACATAGCTTTCTCTATCCTTTACGCTTTTATGCATGCACACACTCACACAAGTACACACACATGTACACACACACACACACACACACACACACACACACACACACACACACACACACTGGATGTCCACAGCCAAGCATAAGTAATGGGATGAATAAAGTATTCAGTAGCGTCAGTTATCAGACAAGCTGACATACTCTTTGAAGACAAGCATGGCGTAACATGCACAGTATAGCTATAACACTCACACAGGGGCATTTAACACAATCTGCTGCGGATTGTTTTACCAATAAAGGTTCATGATGATGATGATGACTTTTATATAACACTATTCTCTGCTCTCAAGCAGACTCACTGTGTTTTTTGTTTCATGTGATTCCAAATCATGAAATGGGTGCCAATGTATTCAATGACAGTGAACTTTTCTAACTGACGCTGAATTCTCATTATGAGCCAGCAGGGATGCCAACAAACAAACAAAACTATATGATTTTCAAACTACATACCAACTGGTTGATCTGTGGCGCGATGACACCTCCAAGCCTTGCCCAGAATATACATGTTCCCATGCCAATATTTCTGAAACACACATATTCCCCATGCCAATATTTCTGAAACACACATATTCCCCATGCCAATATTTCTAAAACACACATATTCCCCATGCCAATATTTCTGAAACACACATATTCCCCATGCCAATATTTCTGAAACACACATGTTCCCCATGCCAATATTTCTGAAACACACATATTCCCATGCCAATATTTCTGAAACACACATGTTCCCCATGCCAATATTTCTAAAACACACATGTTCCCCATGCCAATATTTCTGAAACACACATATTCCGCATGCCAATATTTCTGAAACACACATGTTCCCATGCGCTGCCAATATTTCTGAAACACACATGTTCCCTTGATGATGTTTCTGAAAATACATATGTTCCCATGCCAATATTTCTGAAACACACATGTTCTCATGCCAATTTCTGAAAATACACATGTTCCCATGTCAATATTTTTGAAGAAACACATGTTCCCATGCCAATATTTTGAAACACACACATCCCCATGCTGATGTTTCTGAAAAATTCATGTTCCCATGCCAATTATTTTTTTTAAACACATGTTCCCATGCAAATGATTCTGAAAATACTGATGTTCCCATGTCAATATTTTTGAAGAAACACGTGTTCCCATGCCAATATTTTGAAACACACACATTCCCATTCTGATGTTTCTGAAAAATACGTATGTTCCCATGCCAATTAATTTTTTTAAACACATGTTCCCATGCCAATATTTCTGAAAATACACTTGTTCCCATGCCATTTTTTTTCTGAAAATACACATGTTCCCATGCCAATCTTTCTGAACATACACATGTTCCCATGCCAATATTTCTGAAACACACGTTTCCATGCTGATGTTTCTGAGAATACACGTTCCCATGCCGATATTTCTGAAACACTCATCTGATTCACAGAAAGACTCTTTCGTGAGTTTTTTTTATTCTTCTTTTTCTTACACATGCATCCATTGTTCAAAACTGTTTCATTTCATTCTGTCTCTGTCATCAGATTTATTTATTTTTTAATTCATTAGCAACACAACTGAAATTACTTCAAAGTTACACACAGAAAACTGAACGAAATTTAAGAATAACTAAAGCCAATCATTAAACACAGGAAAAGCGAACCTTCAACTGACTCATATAAAAGCAATCAACAACAACAATAACATTCAAAACATAAAAGTGTCACTTTTGGGTATTTTTTTTTAATTCTCCCATGACCTTGAAAATTGGTCAAGATCATAAAAAGTAGTATGACCATGGAGATCACTTGATGCCAACAGACTTCATAATCCTACACTGCAGCATTTTTTATTTTTTTTTAATCTTGAAAGAAAAAGTTTAGAATTATTGCTACATATGTAACAATCAAATCAAGTTTGAACATAACTGGTTTTCTGGATAAGAATTTTACAAAGCATAATTATTATTCTTTTAAACAAAACTGCTATGAATGTGTAAGTAAGGCTGAATAAAGCTTGCCAAAGCAAAGTCAGTATCAACATTCACTCCCCCCCCCCCCACCCCCCATCCCCCCCGCCCAAATCCAGAAATGTGGACATAAATTATCTCCCTCAAGGACAGCGCACAGGTGATCAAAATCATTTTGTGCTTGATCTTGTCCAGGTATACCACACCATACAAAGGTTCACCTTGCTTCACACAGAAAGTTTTGAACAAAGAAATACTTTGACACAATAAAACAAAACAAAGTGCGACTGTTTAGCACAGTGCAGATGCCTTCATCGAGTCATGTCAAAGAGCCTACGGTCACGAAATACAAGACTAAAAAATCAAATTCAACTCATCTGTTTCAGATCTTTCCTTAAGAACTTATCAAGAAAATAAAACTAACACGTTTACCTTTCCCACAGCCTTACAAGCTTGAACGTAGCCATTAGGTCAAGGTCACAAAGACTGGCATGAAACTGTAATGCTCAATGGAGGTCATTATTATGCAAAGCGTGAAAGATCTGGTTAACAAAGTCTCCAAGAAAAAACTCAGTGTGTCTGCTGCAGATGACAAGACAGAATAGGGGAGCGGGATAGCTCAGTGGTTAGAGCGCCGGACTCGTGATTGAAAGGTCAGGGTTCGAATCCCTGCAGGAGCAGCAGGAGAAATTTCTTCTCCAGTGACAGCTTTCTGTGCTGACTCTTATTTCAGTATCCGTTCCATCCCCGTGTTACTGCAGTAGCACGTAAAAGATCCCGGTCATTCTGCCAAAAGTGCAGGTGGCAGGTTACAGCTAAACCTGCATACACCCTCCCTACGTGGCTTTGAATGAAGTGACACTGTAACCTGGTGCATGGTTGAATGGTGTACACAGAACTTGCGCTGAAACGGCAGCATTTGACGTGGCACCAGCCATGCAACAACCACAGAGTGCTACCAGTACACCACTTCCGTGGATATTAATAATACACGCTATAAAAGGATACAGTCACTCATTCAGAATCACATGCCAGTGTGTACACTGAGCCTGCTCGAGAGCAGAGAGCAGTGCTATATAAAAGCTATGAATAATAATAAGACAGAATCACACCTAGATGAATACTGATCATGAATGTGCAAGTGTGTGCATGCATGTGTGTGTGTGTGTGTGTGTGTGTGTGCATGCATGCATGCATACACATGCATGCACAAACATGCATGCACAAACATGCACATGCACGCATGCATGCATGCACGCACACACACACACACACACACACACACACACACACACACACACACACACACACACACACACACACACACACACACACACACACACACACACATGCACACACACACCTGATAACAGTAGGGTAGAGTTCAGTCGTGTAGACAAAAATAACAGCGAAGAGTCCAGCCATGAAAAATCGTCCAACAATGGCAAAGATAGTTGATACATGCTCCAAAGCTGCAAAAATCAAAGCAAATACTCATTACAATAAATTCTGTAAAATATTACAAACATACAAGACATGATATATATATAAACACACCAAAAAATTGCCTTTTACAGATTTACTATTTATAACCACACACCCTTTCTTAAGAAAATGCTTTACAAAATTAATTAAGAAAGAATGACAGCCACAATGCTGTAGGTATAATGTAATACACTTTGTGGGCATTCCCGACCACTTAGATACTATCTTACAGTGATAACCGGAACTGAACCAAACAGAACAGCAGTGGAAACAGATAAAAAATAAAACAAACAAACTTACAAGCCGTTCCAGGAGGAATGGAGGCTGCTATAATACAGCACACACCAGCCGACAAAAAACACACCAACAGCGGCTTCTTTCGACCAAACCTGAAACAGCACCAAAATGAGGCTGCATCAACAAAGTAAGCAAAAATGTTTTTTTGTTTTTTTGTATAATACTTTATGTAAATTGTTTTGGTAGGACTACGCTCTATATGTGTACAGAATATCATATTTAGGTTAATATGTATCATGTGAGCAATCAGGGCGCTGATGAGCCATGATAAATGTACATTATTATTATTAAGGCTTACAAACAAAAATGTGTATACTGTGACCAAGAGCAAATGGGATAGTGCAGGATGAACATGTGAAAAAATTAATTATACAAAGATGCGTGAACAAGTGAGTGAGAGGTATATTGTAATGACTGACTGCTGTTTCTAAATAAATGCCCCACACTGAAGTGCTTGGCAACAATGAAGAAAAAGAAAGAAAAAAGAGAGAGAAAAAAGGAAGAAAAAGAAAGAAAGAAAAGATCAGCTTGGAAATGTATCCAGTATTTTCCTTATCTACAACTTGCGTTGCTTGCACTGTTAGCACAAAAGCACTCTGGAAATAAATCGGTAGAATGAGAACACAGTCAGAAGAAAAACTGTCAGGCAAACATAATTTTCCTTGTTACCTTTCCAACATCACTGTGACCTTGCAAACATGTCAAGGTCATTCAAAGTCATGTGAACAGGTAAAGCTCAATGAAGACTATGGTGACATGAATATGCATGGTCTCCTTTCAGTGGTGACCCAGAAAACTCCTATGACAATGCTATCACCACTGACAGCCCCAATTGTTTTTAATTGTTTTTTTCAAATGAAGGACTAAGCTAATCAAGACATAACAGAGACTCACATATTTATTTTTATGAGGGTCAACAACAAACAAAACAAGCCATTATTTTAACATCAGAAAATAAACACTTAGAGTTGATTATCATGATGATGGCGTTATAAGTGATTTAACTTTCCATCTCATTTTTCATCGTCTTTCACAGTTTAACTGTTGTTTAGGTGTCATCCTGTAGCTTAATAATGGGAAGAACCCTGAAAATTAGCATGATGCGATTCATCATAATAAATAGCGTTCTTTTGAACCTTTCATGTGTTCGGATTTTACTATAATAATGTGTCCGACCATGGCTAATTTTTACCATCTGTTCTGTTAGTTTTCAAGGAAAATTATAACAGTCATTACCCATGTGTGCTTGCGTGTAAAGGACGTCTGCTGAGAAGGATAACTTTCAAAAAGAAATTTAACCACTTTATTTGAGAGGTTATAGGTTTGTGTCTGTCAGGTATTACATTATCAGAGTCAGTTTGGGTTTGCTAGGTATTAGCATTAGATGTATGTAGATTGAGAGACACGGTGTATATGTATACGAGTGAATGTGTGTGTGTGTGTGTGTGTGTGTGTGTGTGTGTGTGTGTGTGTGTGTGTGTGCTCGAGAGTGTCTGCGTGCACATGTGCATACCTGCATGTGTAGTGTGTGCATATGTGCATGGGTGTGGGTGTGATGACCTTGAACTATTGTAATACTATTTACAATTCAATTTTTGGTTGTGCTTTAATGTTCAAGGTTGAATGCCAACTTCAATTTCCCACTGGGATGACTAGAGTACACTGTCATTCTTCTTGTTGTAGGCAAACCGTGCAGACCTGTAAATGGAGATGCCACTTACCAGTTCATGGTCCACATGGACAAGGCATAATGGAGAAATTCCACAGCTCCAGAGATGAAGAAGTTGAGATACTTGTTCCCTGGGAGGGACGTGATGTTGAATGTCAGACCAAAGTAGCCTGTAGCAATCGTCAGCCTGCCAAGGGGACAGAAGTAACGATAGAGGACAGGTGTGAAACTGATGTCACACCATGCCATGCATACATGATACAGTCACACAGTCAGCCTGGCAAAACGACAGAAATAACCATAGAGGACACGTGTGAAAATGATGTCACACCATGCCATGCATGGATGATACAGTCATACAGTCAGCCTGGCAAAACGACAGACGACACATCAACATCACATTTCCAAGCATCTAAATACTATCCCTGATTTGATGTCATAAACAAAAACTACTCCTCACTCTTTTTAGTATGCTGCCGTCTTTCCCAGATAAAGGTGTCAAAACCTGAGGTCAAGTCGTGAGGTCAAAACCTGAGGTCAAGTCATGAGGTTAAAACCTGAATGTTAAAACCCCAGGTCAAGACCTGAGGTCAAAACCTGAGGTCAGAACCTGAGGTCAAAACCTGAGGTCAAGTCATGAGGTCAAAACCTGAGGTTGCTGACAGTCACCAGTCACTTGGTGTGTTGGGCAGTTGGCTTTATGTCACTTGGTGTGTTGGGTAGTTGGCCTTATGTCACTTGGTGCATTGGGTAGTTGGCTTTATGTCACTTGGTGTGTTGGGTAGTTGGCCTTATGTCACTTGGTGTGTTGGGTAGTTGGCCTTATGTCACTTGGTGTGTTGGGTAGTTGGCTTTATGTCACTTGGTGTGTTGGGCAGTTGGCTTTATGTCACTTGGTGTGTTGGGCAGTTGGCTTTATGTCACTTGGTGCATTGGGCAGTTGGCTTTATGTCACTTGGTGTGTTGGGTAGTTGGCCTTATGTCACTTGGTGTGTAGGGCAACTGGCCTTAGGTCTTGACAAGGACAGCCAGCTGCTCAGCCTACCAAATGACAAGGACAGCCAGCTGCTCAGCCTACCAAATGACAAGGACAGCCAGCTGCTCAGCCTACCAAATGACAAGGACAGCCAGCTGCTCAGCCTACCAAATGACAAGGACAGCCAGCTGCTCAGCCTACCAAATGACAAGGACAGCCAGCTGCTCAGCCTACCAAATGACAAGGACAGCCAGCTGCTCAGCCTACCAAATGACAAGGACAGCCAGCTGCTCAGCCTAAGGAATCACAAAGAAAGTCAATCACTCAACCTACTGAATCACAAGGAAAGTCAATCACTCAACCTACTGAATCACAAGGAAAGTCAATCACTCAACCTACTGAATCACAAGGAAAGTCAATTGCTCAACCTACTGAAACACAAGGAACGTCACTCACTCAACCTACTGAATCCCAAGGAAAGTCAATCGCTCAACCCACTGAAACACAAGCAAAAAGCCAAATGCTTCACCTACCAAATGTAGAAGAGAATGATGGATCGGCGACGCAGACGTGGAGTCCTGAAGAGATGCAGAAAGTGATACTGTTGCCCTGACGACCTGGCTGACTCTTCTGCCTCTGTCCGCACTGTCTCCCACAAGTCTTTAGGGAAGGCAATGCGATTAAAGGTTGCCATTTTCATCACCAGGTGTTGGGCTCGATCAGTTCGACCTTTCAGTATCAGCCATCGCAGAGACTCCGGAACAACGCTGGAGACAGATGATGTTGCAGCAGCATAGTAATAATCAAACCCCTTGCTCTTTTTTTTTCTCTTTTTTTATGTGGATGGGTGTTAGAGCTGTCAATAATATCAGATTTTCAGGCAGAATTACACTTACATTTTCAGACAGCAACAGCCTATTCCTTTATATGTACATTAATCACTCGCAGGTAAGAATGACAAAATACATTATTTATGACAACAACACATGCCCCATGAAACCAACTGCCATCTGCCACCCAAGTGAAAATACGTAACAGTACACAACCTGACCCCTACAAATTTTACACAACAAAAGGAAACTCTTTCGTAAAGTTTATCAATAACTTTATCCTGAAGACTTCAAAGGTGTTGCTTTTTTCCTCAGCCCACGCGCTCACTGATGGACAGACAGCACAGACAACTCGGAAACCCACCAAATGTAGAAGAGCGCCAGCAGACCGGGGAGACTGACGGCAATCTGCAGGTGGCGCCAGTTGGGCAGAGCGTATGCCAGTCCGGACAGCATCATCACCGTGGCGCCCCAGAAACACTCCATGACAGCACCCACCATCGTCCGTTTGGCAGGAACGAAAAACTCCATGGCCAGCACATAGGTGGAGGTCTGCAAACCCTAAAAGCAAGACAAGCATTCTGTCCGTAACCTCTTCTCTGCCCATACAACAACACTTGACGTCCGTGGTGAAGTGTTTCACGTCCGCCAAGCATTCTGTCCATAACCTCTTCTCTACCCATACAACAACACATGACATCCACGGCGAAGTATTTCACATGACAAGCATTCTGTTCGTAACCTCTTCTCTGCCCATACAACAACACATGACGTCCGTGGTGAAGTGTTTTACGTCCGCCAAGCATTCTGTCCGTAACCTCTTCTCTACCCATACAACAACACTTGACACCCATGGCGCAGTGTTTCATGTCTGCCAAGCATTGTGTCCGTAACCTCTTCTCTGCCCATACAACAACACTTGACACCCATGGCGCAGTGTTTTACGTCCGACATGCATTCTGTCCATAACCTCTTCTCTACCCATACAACATATGATGTCCACGGCAAAGTATTTCACAGCTGACAAGCATTCTGTCCATAACCTCTTCTCTACCCATACAACAACATATGATGTCCACGGCAAAGTATTTCACATGACAAGCATTCTGTCCATAACCTCTTCTCTGCCCATACAACACATGACGTCCATCGCAAAGTGTTTCACATCTGCCAAGCATTCTGTCCGTAACCTCTTCTTTACCCACAGGACACCACACAATGTCCAAGGCAAAGTATGGATTGCATGCAGAAGACCACAGGTTTCAACTCCACTGCTGCTTTCCCAGTGCAAGCCCCAGCGAATGAACAGAAAATAAAGATTACATTTTTATGTAACTCACAGTTCAAAGGCAAGACATCCCATTCAAACGCAGAGTATATTTTTTATGTAACTTACAATCCAAAGATGTTCCATTCAAACCCAGATTACATTTTTGAGTAATTTACAGTCCAAAGACGTTCCATTCAAACCCGGATTACATTTTGAGTAACTTACAGTCCAAAGATGTTCCATTCAAACCCAGATTACATTTTTGTGTAATTTACAGTCCAAAGATGTTCCATTCAAACCCGGATTACATTTTGAGTAACTTACAGTCCAAAGATGTTCCATTCAAACCCGGATTACATTTTGAGTAACTTACAGTCCAAAGATGTTCCATTCAAACACAGATTACATTTTTGTGTAATTTACAGTCCACAGACGTTCCATTCAAACCTGGATTACATTTTGAGTAACTTACAGTCCAAAGATGTTCCATTCAAACACAGATTACATTTTTGTGTAATTTACAGTCCACAGACGTTCCATTCAAACCTGGATTACATTTTGAGTAACTTACAGTCCAAAGATGTTCCATTCAAACCCAAATTACATTTTTGTGTAATTTACAGTCCACAGACGTTCCATTCAAACCCAAATTACATTTTTGTGTAATTTACAGTCCACAGACGTTCCATTCAAACCCAGTTTACCTGCAACAGCACCCCCTGCACAAAACGGAGAAGCACAAAGACGACGTATGTGGGGGCAAAGGCCGTTGCCACGCCGACCACCACAGGCATGTAGAGCGTGATCAGCAGGATCGGCAGGCGACCCAGGCAGTCTGACAGGAAGCCAAACAGTAGACCTCCAACCATTACCCCGCCAAAGTAGATGGTGGTCGCCAGGTTAGCCAGATACTTGGAGTCGCACACCAGGTCCCACTGTTTGATCAGAGCAGATGTCTCAAACTGTCAGACAACCTGGCACAAGGCAACACTACCAGACAAGAGGGTGAGGCAACACAAGATGGGATGTCTCAAACTGTCAGACAACCTGGCACAAGGCAACACAGGATGAGATGTCTCAAACTGTTAAACAAGTGGGCAAGGCAACATTGGATGAGATGTCTCAAACTGTTAGACAAGAGGGCAAGGCAACAACACAGATGTCTCAAACTGTCCGACAGGAGAGCAAGGCAATACAGGATCAGATGTCTCAAACTGTCCAACAGGAGAGTAAGGCAACACAAACTGAGATGTCTTGAACTGTCAGACAAGAGGTCAAGGCAACACAGGATGAGATGTCTCAAACTGTCATACAAGCTGGCACAAGGCAACACTGAGAAGATGTCTCAAACTGTCAGACAAGAAGGCAAGGCAACAGAATGAGATGTCTCAAACTGTCAGACAAGAGAGTAAGGCAACACAAACTGAGATGTCTCAAACTTTCAGACAAGAGGTTAAGGCAACACAGGGTGAGATGTCTCAAACTGTCAGACACTGAGACAAGCTGGCACAAGGCAACACAGGATGAGATGTCTCAAACTGTCAGACAAGCTAGCACAAGGCAACACAGGATGAGATGTCTCAAACAGTCATACAAGCTGGCTCAAGGCAACACTGAGGAGATGTCTCAAATTGTCAGACAAGAGGGCAAGGCAACACAGGATGAGATGTCTCAGACTGTCAGACACTGAGACAAGCTGGCACAAGGCAACACAGGATGAGATGTCTCAAACTGTCAGACAAGCTAGCACAAGGCAACACAGGATGAGATGTCTCAAACTGTCAGACAATAGGGCAAGGCAACACAGGATGAGATGTCTCAAACTGTCAGACAATAGGGCATGGCAACACAGGCTAAGATGTCTCAAACTGTCAGACAAGCTAGCACAAGGCAACACAGGATGAGATGGTGATGACAAACTGATTTTTTTTCCAACACATGAAAAATGTGGAATGATCTAAATATCTATTCATGTGTTGTAATTCTGTGCTATGTTTGCTTGCACTGATGTGCTGTGCAATACTGCATAACAAAAAACATTGCACTGCAGTGCAGTCCATTGTGCTCTTTAATAAAAAATCATATTGCACATTATTGTGTTAGAACTGTAAAATCTCTAAAAGACCAGAAGCATGATGCTATTGGTTGTCTTGAATGTGACACATCATTCAACAGATTTTATTAAAACTGAGAGTCAGGTACTGTTGGAAGTAATATATTTAATAGTATTTGCGAAATCAAAAAAGGCAACACATGCGCATACATACACACACCCACACACCCACACACACACACACACACACACACACACACACTCTTTCTCACACACTCACACACACACACACACACACACACACACACACACACACACACAATCTCTCTCTCTCTCTCTCTCTCTCTCTCTCTCTCTCTCTCTCTCTCTCTCTCTCTCTCTCTCTCTCACACACACACACACACACACACACACACACACACAATCTCTCTCTCTCTCTCTCTCTCTCTCTCTCTCTCTCTCTCTCTCTCTCTCTCTCTCTCACACACACACACACACACACACACACACACACACACACACACACACACACACACACACACACACACACACACACACATGAATTAGATTTTAAAAAGTTCACTTACCTCTGAAACAATAGTTTTCTCCCCATGCAAGGGATGGTACTGCCACTGCCCAGGCTGACATTTCACAGTGATGTTCTCCCCTGTTTCTAAATATAACTCAGCCGAACACTTCTCTCCTTTCTCTTCCAGTACTGTCAGGTTCTGGTACCTGATCACAAAAAGAACAAAGAGATTAATTTATTACATGGCAGTTATGAAATCATCTTTGTGGGTGTCATGAACATTTGTTCATGAATAGTCTAATACAGTAATAGTTGATGAAAGAAACAAGCCTTCTTCAAAAGATGTTTGTCCAATAATAAGCACAAAGAGATCTTAAAAAACAAACAAACAAAAACTGCCCATCAGGATTCTAATTAATTTAACATGCCCAACAAGTTTTATATATATCACATTCACAAAAGAGTGTTTGGTGTTTAGTGGCATTGGCTTGTGCACATTTACACTACACTGAGTACAAAACACCATTCAGTGTCACAGATGACCTGGTGAGTTGACCTGGTCAAATTTCCTGTGTTCGGTGACAGAGGACAAATAAATAATGATTCTTCTTTAGTCCTGATTCTTGAGTAACACACTCCACAATCTCTAATCTAACATGAAAACCCTCAGATTTTAGGGGAAGGGGGGCAAAGTGAGAATACGCTGCTTCAAGTTCCTGTGCGAAACAACCAAGAGACTGTGGTGGGCAACAAGTGAACCAGGAAACTGTACAGCGATTTGTAATCCAGTTCCATTTAGCATCACTCATCAAAGCCATTTTGTAAATTTGATACTGGTGGTGCATTTTAAAACAAAATCCTTACTTTGAAGTTTATTTTTAATTTTTAATGATATCAAAAATGTTTAAAAGGCTAGCCTTTTTAAGGAAAACTTTGTGAGCTGAGTGTGTATGTACATCACTGTGTGTGTGTGTGTGTGTGTGTGTGTGTGTGTGTGTGTGTGTGTGTGTGTGTGTGTGTGTGTGTGTGTGCGCGTGTGTGTGAGTGAATGTGTGTGTGTGTGTGTGTGTGTGTGCATGTGTGTGAGTGAATGTGTGTGTGTGTGTGAGTGAATGTGTGTGTGTGTGTGTGTGTGTGTGTGTGTGTGTGTGTGTGTGTGTGTGTGTGTGTGTGTGTGTGTGTGTGTGTGTGTGTCTGTGTCTGTGTGTGTCTGTGTGTGTTTAATTGTCATCCAGCTGACTGTGGGTGTGTACTGAAGACTACAGAAGAGACCAGAAGGAAGCAGTGTACAGAAGGAAGCAGTGAGCAGTGTACAGAAGGAAGCAGTGTTCAGAAGGAAGCAGTGTACAGAAGGAAGCAGTGAGCAGTGTACAGAAGGAAGCAGTGTACAGAAGGAGGTAGTGACCAGCGTACAGCAGGAAGCAGTTTACAGAAGGAAGCAGTGACCAGCGTACAGAAGGAAGCAGTGTACAGAAGGAAGCAGTGTTCGGAAGGAAGCAGTGTACAGAAGGAAGCAGTGTTCGGAAGGAAGCAGTGTACAGAAGGAAGCAGTGACCAGCGTACAGAAGGAAGCAGTGTACAGAAGGAAGCAGTGTTCGGAAGATAGCAGTGTACAGAAGGAAGCAGTGAGCAGCATACAGAAGGAAGCAGTGTACAGAAGGAAGCAGTGAGCAGTGTACAGAAGGAAGCAGTGTACAGAAGGAAGCAGTGAGCAGTGTACAGAAGGAAGCAGTGTACAGAAGGAGGTAGTGACCAGTGTACAGAAGGAAGCAGTGTACAGAAGGAAGCAGTGAGCAGTGTACAGCAGGAAGCAGTTTACAGAAGGAAGCAGAGACCAGAAGGAAGCAGTGAGCAGCATACAGAAGGAAGCAGTGTACAGAAGGAAGCAGTGTACAGCAGGAAGCAGTGTACAGAAGGAAGCAGTGTACAGAAGGAAGCAGTGTACAGAAGGAAGCAGTGTACCTAGACATGTTGCTGGCTGGTGCAGAACTGGAGACTTGACACACGTGAGGAGGTGTCGCCTTGAAGAAGGCCATGATGACATGGTTGAACACCAAGGGAACATAGTTGAATCCCAGCAGGACCAGCAGACAAAACTGGTAACGATTCTTAGCACTGAGTGCTGCTATCAGACGATCCAGGTTCTTAAACTGCATGATGAACTTTCTGTGTCAAGACGTTTCACCAGAAATCCTGAAATACAGAAGGCAAAAGATTTGAGTTATTTATGCCTCAATCTGAATAAAATTTGTTGTTCCACCTCCCCCTCAAAGCATTACAATTTGGGTACGGATAAGACAACAACACTAACAATGATGCTGATGCTGAAAATGGTATAATTAATCCACAGTGAGTGATGCCAGGTTCAAAAGCTGTTGCTGGGCAACGCTCCAATAGCAAGCATCTGTGGCGTCAATCACCATTAATGTATGTGGTTTTAGTTGGATGTTAGTTGTTACTTCACGTTAAAGTGATCACCAACAACATCAAAAATCTGAAACAGGGTTGTGATTGACTAACTTGACAGCAAATGGTTTAAAAACAACAGATTAATTTATATTATTATTAAAACACACAAAAGGCTCAAAAGAACAGACATTTCAATCAGACAATGCGCCAATACTGGTTCATCTTCAGGGACCACTACCACAGCCAGATTAGTCTGTCTGGATACTCCAAGACAGTTAATATGTTAATAATAGTATAATACATTGTACACTGTCCCCTTGTCTAAACTGTTTATTTCTGCTTTTTTTCTGCACCACTCACTGTGAAGAGCACTGTCGACACACACCCCTCCCCGGGCCCCCAAACACAGCATAATCCCCAAGCAGTTCCTGCCTAAGCAATGGAGGTGGCTGCCTAGATAAAAAAAAAAAAAAAATAACACTGCAATTTTCAGGGTAAACCTTTTTTCCCAAACAAAAGCTAAGTTATTTTATTTCTCGTTTCTTTGTACTATTGTAGACGGAGAAAAAAAAAAAGTCTGTTGCCTGATAAAGGGGTTCAATACGCGGAAATACACACGTGTTTTGTATTAATAATTAATTACTGTTGTCCCATTTAAAATAATAGCTCTTTTTCGCCTTTCGTGTGTTAAAAATAAGCCATTTGTTATGGGTTGTACTCCTATCAAAACTCACGCAATACATCAACACCAGAACGAACATACACTTGAACTCAACAAGGTTCCCAATCCTCGACTCGCGAACTTTCGCTTTCTGTCCGCGAAGGGGAAACCCAGAGACTAGGTATAGACGGTATGAAACTAAAACCGCCGACAAGACGAATTTACACAGTATACTGTATAGACTAGTTTCTTCTTCAAGGTCTAGGTCATAGTTTTTCAACGCGGAGACAGACAGCTGAATTCCCAAACACCTCACACACTGGACCTGTACACACATGTTTTTGAACGGTGCTAAAAATAAAATATATTTCACCACGCTCGCCCTTCGTCAAGGAAAACAAGAACAGAATTTCAGTGTGTCGTAACTTCGCGCACGCATGCGCTCCATGCCATGCACTGATCCACTCACTTGTTCAGCGAAGCCGACTGTTCTCTGTGAATGCAGTCTTTACGAGCCATTGTCGCATGAAAGGAAAGGCATGCCGGCCCTGGTCGGTGACTCTTTCATCGCTTGTTCACGATCGATTAAAAGAATCGATCTCTTGGTGACGTGCCACCCGTGGTCATTGTGGGAACCACCCTCACCCCGGATGCCATGTGCGTGAAGCCTGTGCAGCTGGCCTCCTAGTACCGGCAAGTGGAATGGGCTGCTGCTGTTACAGGCTATTTGCACTGTGCAGTGCGACTAGCCAATTCCGAAGTTCTCGCGCACTGCTAACTTGTAACTATAGTAGTAGTACCGGATGCAGATAGCCGTAGAAGGTCAGTGTCCAAGCCTCGCTTCCGACACCCTGCATCCACGAAGGATGTCGTAAATAGTGCTTTCGTGTGTGTGTGTGTGTGGCTTCCAAATATGTTTGAGACTCATACGAGTTTGTAATGTCAGATCCAGTACCGACCGTAGAAGTCCACTGAGTAACTCTGTCTCTCTCTCTCCCTCTGGTTTTGGTGTATCTTAAATGCATGCGTACGTGCAGTATTAGTAGAATTACTGAGTCCCGCATGGGCGAGGGCTGGATGTAAAAAGACCCTGTGTCTGCTGCATCCACTACTACCCTCGTAAAATCAGTAACCCAGTGAAGTTTATTCATTCATTCTCAGTGATTTATTCACGGTTTTTTTTCTCTCTCTCTCTCTCTCTCTCTCTCTCTCTCTCTCTCTCTCTCTCTCTCTCTCTCTCTCTCTCTCTCTCTCTCTCTCGTAAAATCAATAACCCCGGCAGAG
>OY757552.1:718401-748401 GCA_963584105.1 Alviniconcha strummeri
CTGCTTACCAGCCTAACGCCTTACCACTAGACCAAACCGGCTCACTCTAGTACAGGAATAAAGCCGACCTTTTTACGTGACTCTGCATGCGCACGAGACTACACAAGTGTTCGTAACTGTGACCCGACTCCGACCCGTCGTAAGCACCCGCATCAGGTCAGCCGCTGTGAGATACTAAGTAAACATGGTGCTTAACGTCCACAGGAACCATAAGGCTTATTAGGGACGGGGAGAAGGGGGGGAAGGGGGCATGGAGGTGGGGGGAGAGGGAGATTATCTGTGAGATATGTAACTGTTATGTATGTATACCCCTACATGCAAACACAGCTAAGTAATACAGACAGTTCAGGCCTTTCAGGAGTCTTTTGTTTTTACTCAGCCTTGCTATTTAGTATACGTATTGCTAATTAAGTATTAAGACTTTTGATAATACTTATTGACACACTTGACAGATAGCATATAATTATATACATGTGTGTACATCTCTCTCTCTCTCTCTCTCTCTCTCTCTCTCTCTCTCTCTCTCTCTCTCTCTCTCTCTCTCTCTCTCTCTCTCTCTCTCTCTCTCTGTCCTTCCCCCTCTCTCTTCCTATCTGCCTCACCAGAGTGCAAGATGAACTAATTTATCTGCTTTCTGTTGTTTCTGTGTTGTTGTTTTTGTTTGTTGTTTGTTGTTTGTTGTGTGTGTGTGTGTGAGTGTGTGTGTGTGTGTGTGTGTGTGTGTGTGTGTGTGTGTGTGTGTGTGTGTGTGTGTGTGTGTGTGTGTGTGTGTGTGTGTGTGTGTGCGTGTGTGTGTGCGTGTGTGTTCTGTCTTTGTCTTCTGTTTGGCGTCTCTCTTAGTCTCTTGTAGCTTTACATGTTATACAATGCTTGTTATTTTGATATATCCCCCTACCGTTAGCTACTCACATACGTAATAGTCACTGTATGGCATATATATATATATATATATTGCCATTGTTATTTGTATGTTTAGTGTGGTGGAAAGAAAGAAAGAAATAATACAGACACCGAGTTAGGGAAGGACACAGAGGCCCAGCGAGGCCTTTTCGGCCCGTCTTGTGTTGTTACTCTGTTTTTCAATTCAATTCAATAATAATGTAACCGAGTGTATTGTATACATGTTCCGGGCCATGACCCTATAACCTTTTCTTTCCGGTCCTTTTCCTTTTTGATTGGGTGGGGTTTTTATGGCCCAATTATCTAAGGTGTTAAAAGTTGTGTGCTGGGCCGGCAGCGTCCCTTTTCCCCCCAGTGTCCCTGCAGAGGCAGGTTGTTTGTTTAACTGTTGTGGCCGGTGTTCATGTGTTTCAGTTCATCAGGGGAGAGCCTGTAAGTAGTTATTTTTCTATGGCTTGTTGTTCTGTTGTTTCTATTGATGTTCACTAACCGAGCAGACAGGCGCAGCCAGATCAGCAGTTTAGATTCTTGATGCGCTACCCGCTTCCTGTAAGACGCTTGACGTTGTTCACAGCCGGATATGCTCTGCTAGTCTGTAACAGTAACATGCTGTAACGCTTTGAGTAACTTGACGAGGCTGGAGCTGGTCAGTTTATGACTGACTTCCTCCCGCTCACGGCATGGACCCAGGTGCCACCCGTGTCACTATCCATCTCGTTGTGTGCTTAAGTGGAACTGCTGTAACGATTATCTCACGCTTCCTGTTTAGTTAAGAATGAGCCTGGTAATCCACATTCTTCACTGTTACTTTATTGTATACTTCATTATACTGAGAGTTCATCAGTTAATTGACTGGCCGTCTCTTGTATACTCACCGTGACTCTGTGAGGTACAGGTTTTAAGTGTAAGTCAAGCACACGATTTATGTGCTTGATTATTAATCATTTTGTCATGTATTATAGTAACCCACAGGTAAACTACATGGTTACTGTATTTATTAGATTAGTAATTGCTGTTGTTTAGACTTTACACATTTGCTTTCATGTTCTAAATGTTTTGTTTGCTTGTGTCTTTTCTAAAACAGACACTGTTTCCTGGTTGGTTGGTGTACAAATAAAAGTTATGTTATAGCAACCTCTGCCTTGTGACTCTTCATCCATGCTTCCAACCTGCTTCCCCTCAACTCCCCATCCCCACTCCCCTACAATAATAATAATGGAAATTTGTAAAGCGCCTACCTTGCGGCTCAAAAGCGCTGAACAAGCATACACACATAATGTACACCCACAAAGGGCAGTTTTGTTGTGGTCTTGGCGGGCTCGTAAAATAATAATACATAAAGTTAAGAGAACAATACAACAAACACAACACCACCAACGAAAGAGTCTTACTTTAACATAGTTATAAATATAGAACTGTGACGTCATCATAAAATAGTAATGAACTTATGATCACATACTTGTTTTTGTTTATCACAATGTCCTCTTTATGCATGCTATGATTTTTGTATCGATTTACTCATCATAATTCATCATTATTCATCATAATTCATCATTATTCATCATAATCGACTCGTTTAGCAACATACTTGAGTCTTTTCCAGTCTGTAGAGCTTTTTTCTTCTTCTTTTTTTGCGAGTTTTTGCGGCATAGTATCGTCGCCGGCGACAAAATGTGTCAACGTTCACGGCACATGTTGTCTGCAATCGTCTGATCAAAAAGATAAACTCAGAGATAACGATGATGATAATAATAATACCATATGATCATTATATTTATAAAAACATGTTAGACTTGACGTGCTAACTTCAAAAGCGCCGGTGCAAGGTCTTTCCAATATCAGGCGCCTTGTGAGTGGAACTCTGTCCCGATACACTGAACCCAGTTTTCTACATCTCTCACCTCTGAAATCCAGCTTCAAAACGCACCTCTTTCGTACTGCCTTCACCCGAGTCTCTGAAATTGTCACTGTAGTCATGGGTTGGTGGATGAGGGTTGGTGGGGGGGGGGGGGGGGGCTGCAAAGCGTGGGACTAACAGGAGAGCCTGCTGCTGCCGCCGCTTTTTCATCTGCTGGGCGCGTGTGTGTGTGTGTGGTATGTCTTACTGTGTGTGTGTGTGTGCGTGCGTGCGTGCGTGCGTCCGTGAGTGCGTGCGTGCGTGTGTTGTGTGTCGCGGTGTCCGTGGGGAGGGGGGGGGATGCGCGCGTGTGCTTGTGAGGTGTGAGTGTACAGGTGTCTTGTGTGTAATCATATAGCAGGTGTGTGTGTGTGAAATGCTTTAGTGTTGATGTATGTATTTACAGTATGATTTTGTGCTTTTCTGATTGTCATGACTACTTGTGTTTTTTCTGATTGTCATGTTGATATTAATAAATGTATTATTTTATAGTACTTGTGATTATTTGAGTGTGTGTGAAATGCTTTAATATCGATGTACGCATTTACAGTACGTGTGCTTCTCCTTTCCTTTTTTGTTGTTGTTTTGTTGTTGTTGTTCTATTGTTGTTGTTGTTTTGTTTCATCCTGACTTTTTTGTCATTTTGATATTGATGTAAGCATTTATAGTACTTGTGCTTTTTTGATTGTCAAGCGGATTTTGATGTTGATGGTGTACAGCGCCGCCAGCTTGTAAATATTTTCGAGGTATAGCGCTGTATAACAGTTATAATTATTATTATTTTTGTTGAAGTTGAAAGGTCATCATGCATCATTTACTGAGACTATCACCAGCGAGTCGCTACACACTGCAGTTGGTGAACTCTTTTTTGAGAGACGTTGTGGCCATGATACCACTTCCCCAGTTACACATTAATTCATTTGTTCTTCCTCACGTTCCAAATCCAGTCAGTGTGAGAAGGCTTGAGAAGCAGCTGGGCGAGGTGAGTTGATGCTTAATGTCCTCAGATGTCATTTGACATATTAGGGACAAGTTGTGACCAATGCCGAAGCACGGTTCATTAAAAGCCACATACGTAAGGTGTATGCGTGTTTAGCTGTAACCTGCCACCTGCACTTTTGGCAGAATGACCGGGATTTTTTACGTGCTACTGTGGTAACACGGGGGTGGAACGGATACCGAAATAAGAGTCAGCACAGAAAGTCGACCCTGGAGAATAAAATTCTCCCGCCGTTCCAGCAGGGATTCGAACCCGCGACCTTTCAATCACGAGTCCGGCGCTCTAACCACTGAGCTATCCCTGCCCCCCTTAGCTGGGCGAGGCAGCGGCCTTGCTCTTGTACTCTGACGAATCTTAGCGAACTCAGGACGGTTTGAGTTTGACTCTAATGGCTTTGGGTACAGGAAGAGGAACACCGACTCTTCAACGTGGTCAGTGTCTGGTACAGAGTGAGACCGTGGCGAAGGCGTTAGCATCGGTGTTCTTCTTGCAGCAAAGGCAAAGCATCAAGCAATCTTGAAGAAATTCTACTGAGTCCCGTTTTACGATGATCACTTGCATCTTATTAGGTACAACATGACTGTACAGTAAGCAACCATAGTTCAGGAGCTGTGTGAGAATCGAGGTGGCCGTCCTTGGCTGTCCGTCCTAGCGAGACTTATGGTTTCCGTGGACGTAAAGCATCAATACTGAACCATGCTCATTACTGAACCATGATGATGAAGTGTTGCTTAATGTCCTCAGATGTCATTTGACATATTAGGGACAAGTTGTAACCAATGCCGAAGCACGGTTCAATAAATCTTTACGTCCACGGAAACCAGAAGGCTCGTTAGGACGGACAGCCCAGGACGTCCACCTCGACTCTCACACAGCTCCTGAACTATGATTACTGAACCATGCTCAGCTTGTCCCTCATATGTCAACCGACATACGATGACATTAAGCATCACCTGTAGAAAGAAGCAGTAAGCAAACGTTCCAACTTGTTCCTGTTCTATCTCGAAATAACGTTGAAGAAACTTAATCGTACCGTCAAACACACACACACACACACACACACACACACACACACACACACACACACACACACACACACACACACACACACACACACACACACACACATACATATATATATATAGCTATAGATATATAATCTACCCTCTCTCTCTCTCTCGCGCGCGCGCTTTGTACATTATTATTCATCGTTTTTATATAGCGCTATTCTCTGCTCTCGAGCAGACTCAATGCGCACATGTCGCATGTGATTCTGAATGAGTGACTGCATCCTTTTATAGCGCGTATTATTAATATTCAAGGAAGTGGTGTACTGGTAGCGCTCTGTGCATGGCTGGTGCCACGTGAAATGCTGCCGTTTCGGCGCAAGTTCTGTGCCACCATTCAACCATGCACCAGGTCACAGTCACTTCATTCAAAGCCACATAGATAGGGTGTATGCGTGTTTAGCTGTAACCTGCCACCTGCACTTTTGGCAGAATGACCGGGATCTTTTACGCGCTACTGCGGTAACACGGGGGTGGAACGGATACCGAAATTAGAGTCAGCACAGAAAGTCGACCCTGGAGAAGAAAACTCCCCCGCCCCTCCTGCAGGGATTTGAACCCGCGACCTTTCAATCACGAGTCCGGCGCTCTAACCACTGAGCTATCCCGCTCCCCGTATAGTCAGAGTGTGTGTGTGTGTGTGTGTGTGTGTGTGTGTGTGTGTGTGTGTGTGTGTGTGTAGTCTCTATGGACAAGATTTTGCGCTTTACAGATACTTTAATCATTGTTGCCCCCCCCCCCCCCCCCCATCCCCCCATCCCTTGCACACACACAACTGTTGCGGCATAATTATGTTGGCTCCGGCGACACTATCTGCCGCAACACGGGTGCTTTTTGGTATTAAACGAAACTCTGTGGGTGTGAGTCCGTGCGTACGTGTGTGTGTGTGTGTGTGCGCGCGCGCGTGTGTGTGTGTGTGGGCGTGCGTGCGTGCGTGCGTACGTGCAAGAGAGACTGGGTGCAAGCGTGTTGTGTTTAATAATACTAATTATGGAAATTTGTAAAGCGCCTAACCTGCGTCTCAAAGCACTGAACAAGCAAAGTATAGCACTCATAATGTACATCGATATGGAAAATGTTATCAGCAGTAAAAATGTATATAAGAAAGAAAAAAAGAGAGAAAAAGCTAACACATAATGTAGACAAAGGTTCAAGCATAACTATGCAAAAGATGCACACACACACACACACACACACACACACACACACACACACACACACACACACACTGTACAGACTGATGGACAATGTTGCTTAACTGAAATATTCTGAGAAGAGAAATGTCTTGAGTTGGCTTTTGAAGGAAGAGAGAGTAGCAGAGTGCCTGACGTCTTGCGGGAGATTGTTCCAGATTTGGGGGCCAAAGTGTGAGAAAGTGCGAAATCCATGGGTTTTGCGGTTGAAGCGTTGGATTTTGAGCGTGCGTGTGTCTGACGAAGAGCGGAGAGAGCGGGAAGGACTGTAAAGGTGTAGCAGCTCAGAAAGATAAGAGGAAGCGGAACCTGTGATTGCGTTGTAACACATGCAAGCAATTTTTTTGCTTTGTTTTTATTCGTTCAGAAATTGAGAACCAGTAGACTTGAGAGGTGTGCAATTTTGATGGCGTGGTGGTCTGAGAATGAGGCGTGCAGCAGTATTTTGGACTTTGTGCATCGGTTGAATTACAGAGTTGGGAGTGCCCATGAGAAGAAAATTGCAATAGTCAAATCTGGACAATACACAGGAAGTCACCAGTTGTTCTGCTGCATCTCCTGTGAGGTAGCGACGGATGGAGCTGATGCGTTTCAGTTCAGTCATAGTAGACTGTTTTGACTATGTGTTGCTTCATTGTGAGGTTAGACTTAGAATCAGGGATAAACCCTAAGTTGTCTGACACAATTTCGTGTGTACCGACCATGACAGACGATGGTAAGCAGTGACACGAGGACTGACAAGGTGTTGAGAAGAGAATGGCTTCAATTTTATCCTCATTAAGTTTGAGTTGCTTGTTGCACATCCATGCTTTTATCATGTCATCTGTACATGACTGCAGGTCGTGTGTGAGGCTTTGCACGTCGTTTGGTGGAGCTGATTTTTGAAGTTGGATGTCGTCAGCAAAAGGCTGATGGTTGACCGAGTGATTGGCTATGATGTCTGAAAGTGGAGTAGTGTACTTTCAGACATCATAGCATCACAGCGATGTGCTATGATGTCTGAAAGTGGAGTAGTGTACAAAACAAATAGCACAGGTCCCAGTATGTGTTTCAGTGTGTGTCAGTTTCACTTTGCTTTGTATGATTAATTATGTGTTGTAACCCATTATTATGCTATTGATTTTTGTGTGAGTATTGATGCTTTCCGTGGTTTTGTTTTAATTAAATGGCAAAGAGCTTTTAACTGAGTCGCCGAACGCGCGCTATAAATTCGATGTGTGTAGGCGCGTGCACGGAAACCTGTGAACATTGTGTGTGTCAGGTTACACATCCATCCTAATTTACACACATACAGTCTACATGTGTGTGTGTGTGTTTGTGTGTGTGTGTGTTTGTGTGTGTGTGTGCGCGCGCAGGCGACTCTGTGAGTGCGAGGTAGTTGTGTTTCAGTGTGTGACAGTTTCACTTTGCTTTGTATGAGTATGACTGAGTATGAATAGTAATGTATTATTATTATTATGCTATTGATATTTCTGTGAGTATTTATGCATTCCATGCTGTTGTTTAATTAAAATGACAAAGCGCTTTTACTGAGTCGCTGAACGCGCGCTATAAATTTGATGTGTGTGGGCGCTGGCACGGAAACCTCAGTGTGGACATTGTGTGTGTGTGTCAGGTTACACATCCATCCTAATTAATTTACACACATACAGTCTACATGTATGTGTGTGTGTGTGTGTGTGTGTGTGTGTGTGTGTGTGTGTGTGTGTGTGTGTGTGTGTGTGTGTGTGTGTGTAATTAAATGACAAAGGGCTTTGAGTCGCCGAAGGCGTAATACAAATTCCATATTATTATTAATAATTTTATTGTGAGCAAGTGCTCTTTGTACACGTTTTTACGGTCATCCCGCCCCGGTTATCAGATCCACGCAATTTGATTACTGTTAGTAACCCGGGAACCGGAACTGACGAGGCTTTTGATTTGAAGCGCGGCGTGTAGCGTAACGCCACATGGCCTTCGCACACGAATATCATCCCTTGCTGACTGGGTTGTCTCGGGCTGCCGCTCAACAGAGGCGAGTGCACTGTTATTTCACTCGACGAACATTAATTTTTAGATTTAAAAGTATGGGCGAAGAAAAATGGACAGCTGGTCAGGGGCACAAATGCAGAACTTGTCCGTTGTAATCTATCATACTTTATTTCCTACAATGAGGAGCAATTTCATTAGACGGGCTTCAAAAGGGAGAAAAGAGAAAGACTGAAGAGAGAACTTAAAAACTTTATTTTACAAGGGTTGTAGTTTAGGTTATAAAAAAACTAACAACTAGTCCTTACGAAGCCACTGATAAATAAATATAAAATTACAGGCATCATTTAGAGGGAGAGAGAAGAAGAAGAGTAAATAATATATATATGAGGAAACCACCACAGAAAGAAAACGTAGAAGCAAATGTAAATAAAAATACTGATGAAAATGGAATATATAAAAATAGAATAAAGAGACAGAGAGTAAGAATAGACAAAAGTATAAAGACACAGGTCAACAGGCATAGTCACACTAAACACACTGGTAAACAGCTGCTGTATTCAGACTAAACGCACACAGGAAAAGGCACAACTCATAATAGTTGTAGCAACAACCAAGTATTACACATAAATGCAGCACTGAAAACCTTGCTGCCCCACCCTAACTAATGATATAATTTGATCAAATTAACTCACATCCCAAGTGGTAGAGTTATGTCCCCTTCGATGTCGAGAGGACGCGTTCTTTGAAGCTGGTGTTGGTTTGTGACTTTTCTCTTCATATTGCACGTTTTGGGGTGTTTGATTCGTGTCGGACTGTTGGAGTACGTTCGGGCTGAAGGGTGGTGAAGTAAGTCTGGTGAATCGGAGGAGGACGAAGGTGTGGTGTTTCTTTTCACGGTTTTCGTTCCTTTCTTTCCACTGACACTCCATTTTGCCGCTTCATTTTGTTATTGTATAGTGAGCTACTGCTCGTCGTGATCTCACCTAGATGGCAGCTGAGCCTTTTTTTTTTCTTTTTTGTTTGTTTGTTTATTTGTTTTTACTTCAGCGAGACCTGCCTGCCAGTCACAGTTTGAAATATGACATTCTACAGATCTGCCTAGCAGAGGAAAAAGTGAGCGGGACGGAAACGATACTTGGGGCCCAGGAAATACGAGGACTGTGGCGTGTGTATCTTCTCACCAGAACCGCCAGAAACAAGTTGCTGATAGAGAACCTCACTCTCAGCCAGCAAACAGTGCAGGTGTATGACAACAACCCTTTCATCGTGAGAGGTGGTAGCGGAGAGGGGGTGCCGGTCACAAAAGTATGGATCTCGGACATTCCGATTTCAGTTGACGGAAAGGACATAGAGACAGCATTAGTCAGACTGGGGTGTGTGTTGAGATCCTCTCTGATAAACGAAAAGGTCAGAAATAAGGACGGGAAATTGACAAGATTCCTGACTGGCCGGCGGTTTGTGTTCGTCAACATCCCTGAAAGGCCTTTGGAAAGGACAGTAAAGATCGGGGGATTCACCGCGCGCCTCTATCACAAGGAACAGCCGAGGGCCGACCCACAGCAGGCAACGTGCTCCACGTGCTTGGAGAGAGGCCATCGCCTGTATCACAAGGAACAGCCGAGGGCCGACCCACAGCAGGCAACGTGCTCCACGTGCTTGGAGAGAGGCCATCGCCTGTATCACAAGGAACAGCCGAGGGCCGACCCACAGCAGGCAACGTGCTCCACGTGCTTGGAGAGAGGCCATCGCCTGTATCACAAGGAACAGCCGAGGGCCGACCCACAGCAGGCAACGTGCTCCACGTGCTTGGAGAGAGGCCATCGCCTGTATCACAAGGAACAGCCGAGGGCCGACCCACAGCAGGCAACGTGCTCCACGTGCTTGGAGAGAGGCCATCGCCTGTATCACAAGGAACAGCCGAGGGCCGACCCACAGCAGACAACGTGCTCCAGGTGCTTGGAGAGAGGCCATCGCCTGTATCACAAGGAACAGCAGAGGGCCGACCCACAGCAGACAACGTGCTCCAGGTGCTTGGAGAGAGGCCATCGCCTGTATCACAAGGAACAGCCGAGGGCTGACCCACAGCAGACAACGTGCTCCAGGTGCTTGGAGAGAGGCCATCGCCTGTATCACAAGGAACAGCCGAGGGCTGACCCACAGCAGACAACGTGCTCCAGGTGCTTGGAGAGAGGCCATCGCCTGTATCTCAAGGAACAGCCGAGGGCTGACCCACAGCAGACAACGTGCTCCAGGTGCTTGGAGAGAGGCCATCGCCTGTATCACAAGGAACAGCCGAGGGCCGACCCACAGCAGGCAACGTGATCCAGGTGCTTGGAGAGAGGTCATCGCGTCTTTGCATGTCCGAACAGCATCCGATGCAGAGAGTGCCGTCAGAAGGGTCACAAGCGTGGTGATCCAGTCTGTGATGCTGTCTCCGTGTAGGGGCCACAAGGCAGTGTGGGACAACGAGGAGACACCCAGGTCTCCAATGCCATGGAACCCCCGACCCCCAACCTCCAGGTCGCCAACGCCAGGGAACCCCCGACTCCCAAGTCGCCAACGCCAGGGAACCCCCGTCCCAACACGAGAAGTCCGACAACGAGGCTTCCAGCGGTGACGAGGACCAGTGGGAGGATCCCCTGCCGGCGATCAACGACACCCCATCGGAACAGCCGAGTCAGAGAGCCACCGCCAGACAGTTATCGGTAACCAAGAAGACCAAGTTAGTACGCAAGCAAGCAAGCACAGCAAGAAAAGAAGAAAAAGAGAAAAAGAAAAAAACGGAACTTGTGAATAGAGGCAGACAGTTGGCAAGGGTTCATGCAAAACAAAGTTGGACTTTGAGCAGTGCACGCGTGACGCCACGCCCAAACGGACATGGTCAGGTACCGGGGATTCTCCTGGTAGCACGAGCATGAACGGAAAACACGCCAGGCTGACCGACACGGGTGAGGCGGGTGACACCATGCAGAACCCCATGTCACAGCCCAGCTGAGTGACACCGACGCTGTAAACTGCTCGCTGTGAGTGTGTCACGGACTTTCGCTTCTGTCCACGGACTTTCCAAATGGCTTGCTATTCGGCTCTTCGGTTGTTTTCTGTTAACGTTCGGGGGCTCCGATCAAAATTTAAACAAAAGTATATGTTTACATATTTCAGAGACAGAGAATATAACATTATTTGTTTGCAGGAAACATACATAACTAAAGATGTAAGTAAGGGATGGGAAAAAGAGTGGGGTGGGAAACTGATCTATAATGAGGGTACCTCCCACAGCTCTAGTCAAGCGATTTTGTTCAGAAATGGTGTTACTATAAATGAGGTCAGCATCGTATATAATTCTAGAAGAATTCTTATTACTAAGTTTGAAATGGTGAGTAACCAGATTGCAGTGGTAAACGTGTATGCTCCTGTTGGGTCACAAGAAAAATATCTCTTTTTCTTCTTCTCTTTTTTCTTTTTTTGACGAACTTGCCTGTGCTACTAAAGATATTAACGTGGATTATATTTTAGTCTGTGGAGACTTTACTGTGTCTTAAAAAATGATGTAGACATTGTTTCTGTTGAAAGGGTTGTGTTGAAATTTAACGATTTGCTTAGTGACTGTGACTTGCATGATACATGAAGATTATTTCAGCCAGAAGGCAAAGAATATACATGGTGTAAAAGAAATCCATTTGTTGCTAGAAGACTAGATTACATACTGACAAACTCAATGTGTTTTGACAAAACCATTGAATGTAATATTCATTCTGTCGCCTCTACAGATCACAGAGGATGTTCTGTTTTAATTAAGTTTGCAGAGACTGAAAGAGGCCCAGGCTACTGGTAATTTAATAATTCTCTTCTGAAAGATTCCATATTTGTTAACCAAATGAACACCGTAATAGACCACTCCACAACGCAACGTAAGCTCCGCCACTTTTTGGTAGTCTGGCAAGCGACCCGAAAAGATGATGCAGCCGAATGCAAAAGTACTCTCGACCTCTTGCCGGAAGACCTGTCACTGTCGTGTTTTGGTGAGGGAAAACTCACACAAAGGTCAAAACGGCAAGGCTACCGGGTTTTTTTTTTTTTTTGTGCGATGCCGTTTTCCTGGTTTCTTTTCTGCTATGCCGAACACCGCCACCTGACCACGTGCACGAAAGCTTGGCAGACCATTTCAGGCCTTGTCCGCAAAACACGTGGGCGCCTTATTATACCGCGGCACGCGATTGCCTGAAACCTAAGGGGGTGTCTGCTTTGACTGACAGGAGTGGAGTCGTCAACTGATAACCACACCGCTGGATTAGATAGCAAATCAGACAATCAGTTGGAGTGGGAACTTCTAAAGGTGAAAATTAAAGACTTTACACGAAACTATAGTAAACAGAAATCAATATCACAATAGAAATACACTGGCAGAATTGTATGGTAAACTGAATGACACTGACTCTGCCCTTGCCGCTAACCCAGAATGTGTCGCTACCCAAAACCAGCGTGACCGGGTCAAAATAAAAATAGAACTGCTCGAGCGACAGAAATCCCGTGCAGCGCAGGTGCCTTTTCGGATCAAGTGCGCAGAGGAGGGGAAAAAACACGAAATATTTTTTTGAACTTGGAAAAATCAAGGGCTAAGATAATGGAAAGGGTGACGGACGACAAGGGGTGGACATTTACGAAGCAGGTCGACATTATCAATGTTCACAGATACTTTTTTTTTTTTTTTGTATAAAAAGAAGATAGACAAGGAAGGGATGGAAGAAAAAATAACTACTTTTATGGGAAACACAACAACAACAATCTCTTCAGCACAGAAAGATAAATGTGAAGGGGTGGTGGTCGAAAGTGAACTTCTATATGCATTAAAGTAAAAGTCCAAGGTTTTTAAGTATGCAAAGTGACCATCAAAATGATTGACAAATGAGTCACTAGTTTCAGAATTAATGAAATTTTAAAAAACTAATTTAAAAAACCCTGTTTAATTGGGGTTTTAATCGATTTTATTTTCTGTAGGCTGGCCGAGACTACAGTCTCGGGTTCTCCATCAGTCACGTGACTTTCCCGGAAGCGACGTCAGTCTGGGAGTCAGTGCGGTTGCCATCTTAGATTCTTCAGTAAACTGTGTATGCGTGTGGTCGACAAAAAAGTTAACTACTGTGTTGCCGCGAACTGTAACAATTCGCAGACGACCCCAGGTATAACAATGCACGAGCTCCCGCGCAATCGACCCGCAGTGAGGCGAAAGTGGATTAAATTTATACAATTCAAACGAGCTGACTTTCTTGCTGCGCCGCATCACGCCCATTTGTGTAGCGAGCACTTCAGTGAGTGCGATTTCGCAAACCCCATGGAATACCGCATGGGGTTTGCTTCGAAACTGACACGATGTTCCGGTACTCTTTCAAAATCCTGCCTGACAGGCTCAAACTGATACGGCTATATCAGTATCAGTTTCGTCTTCGGAGCTCGAGTTGGCCATTTTGCAGCGACTCCCCAGAGTGACGTAGTAGGCATATGGTCAGGTGATTTGGGCGTCATGGCGACGCTTTCGGTACGACAGAAAATGCCTTTTATCGTGCATTTATAACCCTTAGATCACAGTTTCACCTACACCATCGTTCTTAGAGAGCTTTCACACACACACACACACACACACACATACACACACACACACACACACACACACACACACACACACACACACACACACATTACAGAGCGCAAGAACAGACAGGCAATATTGATATGAAACAGACAGATGTTTCGCCGCACGCCGCGGAATTCAACCAGTGGTTACACGGCAGTGCCTGCCAGGAATAAGTGTCGAATCTCATCAGAGAGATAGGTTAGGGTTAGTGGTTACACGGCAGTGCCTCATCTTTTCGCCGTGAAATGCGAGGTTTTCGCCGCTACTACTACCAGGCAAATACAGCTACGCGCTCGGCCAGCAACCCAGCTGAGGCGTTCCCCCTACTTCCGGCAAATCGTGCAAAGATTTCAGTAAAAGGGTAAGTTAGTAAACATGGTGCTTAACGTCCACAGAAACCATAAGGCTTATTAGGGACGGGGAGAAGGGGGTATGGAGGTTCGGGCGGGGGTGGCGGTGGGGATGGGGGGCAGATTATATACCTATCGCTACACTGTCACCACTAGAATGACTTCTGCATTAAGGTGGGCAGCGATGAGAGCCATTTTAATGTTTCATAATTGGGAGGGACAAAGTCACAAGACGGCAGTGTCCACGAACCACAACCTTTTTGAAGAGAAAGGAGAGCCGAAGCGGTATCGAACCGAGGTCCTTCCGCTTACCAGCCTAACGCCTTACCGCTAGGCCAAACCGGCTCACAGGGTGAAAAGGGCTTTCTTTTTGGCTTTTATGTTGCTTAACGTCCACGGAGGCGGGATGACCTATTAGGGACGGGGACAGAGTGGGAAAGGGGACAGGGTGATTGGCTCGACCGCGGAAACCGCCCGAAAAAGACCGGAGAGACCGTGGACCGCCGCCAGAACAATGGAAATGTTAAGGCGGTGTCCCCTCGCCATTGCCCAGCGACTTGTGCACTGCGCAATTGCTCTTTCAACTGCTGTGCTGGACAGAGTCACTAAGACAATGTCCGTTGCACCGCTGTTGACGAACAACTTGGACAACTCGAAGCAAAAGACGTCCAACTTGCTCAGCCCAGCTCCAACTCCCTACTCATGATCTCTTCTGGGCAAAAGTGAGGGTCCAGCTCCTCCTCCCTCCTCTAAGATCTCTTGATCTTTTGATCTCGCCTGGAACCCTGGTGAAAAGGGTCTATACCTGGACCTATATACCCTGTATAGGTCCATTCCCTGTTTTTGTCCGTGATGCTAACCACGGGCCCCGGCTTCTGTATAATTTTCCTTAGTGAAACCGTGACCACTGGCCCCGGCTTCTGTATAATTATTCTTTAGTGAAACCGTCACCACTGGCCCCGGCTTCTGTATAATTATTCTTTAGTGAAACCGTCACCACTGGCCCCGGCTTCTGTATTACAGGGGAGCGGTGTGGGGAGTGAGGGAAGCAGGTTGGAAACATGAATGAAGAATCACAAGTCAGAGGTTGCTATAACATAACTTTTATTTGTACACCAACCAGGAAACAGTGTCTGTTGGAAAAGACACAAGCAAACAAAACATTTAGAACATGAAAGCAAATGTAAAGCCTAAACAACAGCAATTATCTAATAAATACAGTAACCATGTAGTTTACCTGTAGGTTACTATAATACATGATGGTAACTGTGACAAAATGATTAATAATCAAGCACATAAACTGTGTGCATGACTTTCACTTAAAACCTGTTTCTCACAGAGTCGCGGTGAGTATACAAGAGACGGCCAGTCAATTAACTGATGAACTCCCAGTATATAATAGTATACAATAAAGTAACAGTGAAAAATACGGATTACCAAGCTCATTCTTAACTAAACAGGAAGAGTGAGATAATCGTTACAGCAGTTCCACTTAAGCACACAACGAGACGGACAGTGACACGGGTGGCACTTGGGACCATGCCGTGAGCGGGAGGAAGTCGGTCATAAACTGACCGGCTCCAGCCTCGTTACTCAAAGCGTTACAACATGTCACTGTTACTGACTAGGAGAGCATATCTGTGAACAACGTCAAGCGTCTTACTGACGCGGGTAGCGCAGCAAGAATCTAAGCTGCTGATCCGGCTTCGTCTGTCTGCTCGGTTAGTGAACAGAAACAAAGACCTAACTGCCACTACTGACGCGCATCACCGGCCAGTTCGGGTACACGCCAAAGACCCGGAAATGGTTTACAAGCTAAGCAGAGTGAAAGTCTGCGCGCCCAAGACTCGGCCATACAAAAGCCGGATCAAAACAGAAATAACACGTCTCACAGTTTATACAATCACCCCCATGTACTGAACCATATTCAACTAGTAAAATGAACATTCCACAACTATGAAGTCAGCATCTTCAAAGTGTTAGCCATAATATACCACCGATTTCATGTAGAAACATAGATCGGTAGGAAACTAAACAAATAAGTTATGCCGCACGGCCGCACTGACAAAGTACCCATACTTTAGAGGGATAACTTTGCATCGGCAAAGCATCACTCAGACTGAACATCCAACAATGGCAACATAACATATTAGCTACATATCAGCTAACCAAGGTTAGCTGCATACATTTTGGAAGCACTGGTCACCTTGTGGCGTAAAAGCTTAAAATTTGAACACACATACAAAGTACACTGACGCCATGGCGGCTGCAACCAGGCGGTAATCTGACGCCGAAATTTCCCATATGTTCAAGAACCAAAATCAAGGCATGTTGTGAACATGGTGACATTATTTACATCAATGAGAAAACAACAGAACAACAAGCCATAGAAAAATAACTACTTACAGGCTGTTCCCTGAATCAGATGCATAGGCAGCAGCTCGAACTAATACTGACGACCTGCTACTGCAGGGACACTGGGGGAAAGAGGACGAGGCAAGTAAGTAAGTAAACATGGTGCTTAACGTCCACAGAAACCATAAGGCTTATTAGGGACGGGGAGAAGGGGGGGAAGGGGGCATGGAGGTGGGGGGAGAGGGAGATTATATACCTATCGCTAAACTGTCACCACCAGAATGACTTCTGCATTAAGATGGGCAGCGATAAGAGCCATTTTAATGTTTCAGTAGGAAGTGATGGACAAAGTCACAAGACAGTGTCCACGAACCACAACCTTTTCCGAAGAGAAAGGAGAGCCGAAGCGGTATCGAACCGAGGTCCTTCCGCTTACCAGCCTAACGCCTTACCGCTAGGCCAAACCGGCTCACGGACGAGGCGGGTCCAGTGCACATGTTTTAACACTAGATAATTGGGGCCGTAAAACTCCCACCCAATCAAAAAAGAGAAAGAACAGGAAAGAAAGGATTAACGGGTAATGGCCGGGAAGATGTGTACAATACACTCGGTTACAGTATAATTATTCCTTGTTGAAACCGTGACCAATGTCAGCCGTGAAGCAGCGGGCCTTGGGCCGCCAAGGCTAGAACTTTAGCAGCTGGATTCATCCGTGTGCACCAGGGTCATATCAGTCCAGACAACTCGTGACCAACAGAGGGTGAGCGGACCGGTCTTTCACCTTTGGAGGTCATGGTAAAAACTAGTCAGTGGAGCTCGAACAATGACCCCGCGTTCACCGGCCTTCAAAACACATTAGACAGATCTGCTGCCATATTTATTTTCGTCCAGAGTCCGTCAAGTCGTTCAGCTTTTCGGTTTCTCGCCTCGTAACTCGAGGAAGATTCCTTTGACCTTCACCTTGCGCCGCGGTTAATCAGTTATTATTCGTAGTCACAAAGTCGTACAAGTCGTCATTTCACGGTCAGGTTTTTTAATTTTATTCTTGAAAATAGAATAGAAACGAAGCCATAGTGCAATAACTATTTAGTTAATTGGTTCAGTGTAAATTTTATGCAGTTGACCTATGAATAATTAATATAGTGGAGTCAGCAGTCGCTGGATACCTTTTTTCTTTTTTTTTAATTATTATTTTATTTTTAGCCTAAGGATGTCTGGGAGGCCTTTTTCTTTGTCTCTCTTTCGACATTCCAGCGAAGAGTTCCAGAACAGGATTGTCCTCATGCAGGCATCCAGCTTAATTGGTGGCTGGCCTATTGATCAGGGTGGTTGTCTGCCGCAGGACCTCTTTGGAACCCCAGAACTTTTCTGCAAGCAGTGAGCCGGTTTGGCCTAGCGGTGAGGCGTTAGGCTGGTTTAGCAGAGGGGTCTCGGATCAAATCCGTTTCGGCTCTCCTTTTTCTTAAAAAGTTGTGGTCTGTGGACGCTTTCTTGCGACAGTTTGTCCCTCACAATTAATGAAAAGTTAAAGTGGGTATCATTGCTGCCCATCTTAATACAGGAGTCATTCTGGTGGTGACAGTGTAGCGATAGGTATGTAATCTCCGTCTCCCCCCCCCCCCCCACCCCTTCTCCCCGTCCTTAATAAGCCGGGTTGTTTCTGTGTATGTTAAGCACCATGTTGACTTGCTTTCTGCAGGTGTGACTCCTTGGGGCCAGTCAGCCGTGTCCGTGCTTCCCTGACAACGGGCAGGACTCGGAACATGCCGTGGGTCAAACTCCAAGCACTGGTTTACGACATCCTTCCTTCAACCACTGCCGTATTTAGTTACGCCATAGGGTCCAGAAAATTGTCAGCTAACGAGCATTTTTGTTGTTGGTGCTCAAACAGTAGTAAGTTTGTTACAAACAAGTCAAATTCTATCAGATGTTTGTCTTATAACTGGTCATGTTGCTTACGCCAGCCCATATAAAACCAAAATCGTTTGAATCGAGACGGAACTCTTCTTTCTTTTTTTACCCGGTGTGGCTGCGCCTTATGTTTACGTGAGTGCTTGGGTCACTCCCAGCATCGCTTTGCGGCACCTTCCTCCAAACTCTGCCAGACTTAGTTACGTCACTGAAGGGGCACTCTTTATCTCCGCGCAGCTGTCCACCGACGCGGTCAGCGCCCTCCGAAAGGTTCGGGTACTAATGTGACTGTAGAAGCAACCTAGCTCCCAAACACGCGTAAACACGAGGTGCATCCACCCCGGGTAAAAACTGAGTTCCTTCTCGATTCAAACGATTTTGATTTTATTTGAGCTGGCGTAAGGAACATGGTCAGTTATAAAACAAACGTCTGATATAATTTGAGTTATTTGTAACAAACTCACTAGTGCTTGAGCACCAACGAAAAAACTGCTCGTTAGCTGACAGTTTTCTGGACCCTAGGGCGTAACTAAATACGGCAGTGGTTGAAGGAAGGATGTCGTAAACCAGTGCTTGGAGTTTGGCTCGGAGTGTCGCCGTGGGTGTGTGGGCCTGCGTCACATGGGCAGTCGACTGTGTACGACACCTAGACCAAAGCGACTGCTGCACGTGAGCGGCGATAGCTCAGTGGTTAGAGCGCCGGACTCGTGATCGAAAGGTCGCGGGTTCGAATCCCTGCAGGAGCGGCGGGAAAATTTTCTTCTCCAGGCTCAGCTTTCTGTGCTGACTCTTATTTCGGTATCCGTTCCACCCCGCAGTAGCACGTAAAAGATCCCGGTCATTCTGCCAAAAGCGCAGGTGGCAGGTTACAGCTAAACACGCATACACCTTACGTATATGAAGTGACATGGTGCATGGTTGTATGGTGTACACAGAACGCGCCGAGATGGCAGCAGTTTCATGTGGCACCAGCCATGCCAGCGCTATAAGTACACCACTTCGGTGGATATTCAAAACTGACGCGCTATAAAAAGCTAGTCACTCATGCAAAACAATCCAGGCGAGATCAAAAGATCAAGAGATCTAGAGGAGGGAGGTGGAGCTGGACCTTCAAGTTAACCCAGAAGAGATCATGAGCATGCAGGGAGGTGGAGCTGGGCTGCGAAAGTTGGACTTCTTTCGCTTGGAGTTGTTGCTCAGCAGCAGTGCAACGGACATTGTCCTTGTGACTCTGCCCAAGCACGGCAGTTGAAACAGCAATTGCGCAGTGCACTAGTCGCTGGGCAATGGCGAGGGAACACCGCCTTAACACTTCCATTGTTCTATACTCAGGAGCTGTGTGAAAGTCGAGGTGGCCGTCCTGATAAATATTTTTATGCCTCAAACACAACTTTGAAAGATCGATACGTTTCATATCTTTCTTCGTCTCTGATGTCAGCAGTCCACTCCTGGGTGAACATGTCTACCAATCTTTGCTTGAAGACATACAGAAATGATTTGACGTCTCCAACGCCCTGTAGTAACCATACTAAGTAAAAGCCAGTTTTACACAGGAGTTCTCGTACCTCCGTTGCCCAACACTGTTTCCTGTTTTCATCGAGATTAACAAGCATCCTGTAGGCCTGATTAGGTAATCTGCTCTGTTCCATATACAGTAAGTGAAACCAGTACTTAATACAACGAACATATGAGGCAATAAAAAGAGGATATCTACCTAACTCTCCATATACCATTTTGTTTGGGGTACGGCTTGGCACATCCAGATATCTTTTACATGCCATGAGATGTAATCTTTCGAGGCTGTCTAGTCTGTCTAGCCCCCCTATTTCTGATGAATACAACAAAACTCACTGAATCTTTGAATCAAATATTTTGAAGAAAGTCTGTTTTGTCATTTCTCTGCGTTTTTTAAAAGACGTATATAGATTGAAGACGGCTTTTTTTTTTTTTTTTTTTTTTAAATCTTTTGCAACCAAATGGTATGTACCTTGGTTCACACTTAAAGTTGTCATGAATGTGAAACCAAGACAATTGTATTTGTTTACTACTTCCATTTCAACGCCATCGTAATATCATTTTTCGTGTTTTGACAAGTAGCCGCCTTTTGGGAACACCATAACCTTTGTGTTATCTCTGTTTACTTCCATGTGCAGTCTATCACAGCATGCTTTCAGAGATTTCAGTTGGTTTTGTAAACCGTAAGGAGTGGTTGCCAACAGAGCTACGTCATCTGCAAAAAGGAGTATGAACAATTCAACGAGTCCCGACAAGAGTTCTATACCATGTCTACCTGTCTCAGTAATATAATTGGCAAGCTGATTAATGAACAGAGAGAAAATGGTAAGACTTAATACACACACCTGGCGGACACCAACGGGACAGTAATTATTTTTATTTATTTTTAATCCAAAACAAATCAGAATATTCTTTGTTTGCGTTGACACAAGACAGCAAAGAATCATACATAAATTTTACAGAGGCAAAATAATTTCCCGCCTTGGGACTCCCTCTTTTTGCATAGCTAGTAACGGTTTATCGTGGTGCACGGAGTCGAAAGCCTTTTTGAAGTCCACGAGAGCAGTGTATAACTTCTGACCTTTCTTGTTCAAACACTTTCGAGCAATAAACTAAAAATCTGATCTGTAATCGAAAAATTCCTGCGGAACCCAGCTTGATAGTTTTACAATTTTGTCGTTTTCTTCCAAACAATTATAGTCTAGTATTCAAAACTGATGTATAAGACTTTCTAACGATGCTAAGGAGTGAAACTCCTTTATAATTGTCTACTCTGTGTGTGTGTGTGTGTGTGTGTGTGTGTGTGTGTGTGTGTGTGTGTGTGTGCGTGTGAGAGAGAGAGAGAGAGAGAGAGAGAGAGAGGGGGGGGGAGAGACAGACAGACAGAAAGAGAAAGACAGAGACAGAGAGACAGAGACAAAGATGGAGATGCACACACACACACACACACACACACACACACACACACACACACACACACACACACAGAAACACATGCATTCTCACACACACACACATGCATATACACTAACACACGCATACCACTCACACACATACGTGTATGCACACCCACAGTTAAATACAGTGTTTTATTCGTATGATAGGACGGCCTTGTGATATCTCCAACCAAAATGAGTTCTGTACATGTAGTGTGTCACTTTCCACATGTTACATTATAATAAGATGACCAAAGAAAAAAAGGGGAAAAAATTCAAACTAATTTTTTTAAATTGTAATTTATGTTCCAATCTGTGTGCAAGCACACGTAGCTAGAGTTGTTATAAAATCCCCCCCCCCCCCCCCCCATTTTTTTCTTCTTTTTTCTTTTATAAAGCTAATCCTTTTATTATATATAGAAAAATAAGCAAACGCTCAGTTCACTCACGGACTTTGCTGAAACCAGTGGAAAACAACAAGAACAAAAAACAAAAACAAAAATATGGGACAATATAATTATAGGCAAGCACGAAACTAAAGCCGTATGTTGTAAACATATGTCACAATTGTTTCCAGTAACAGGTTTTTCATGCATGAACTATCAGCACACATGTTTCCAGTAACAGGTTTTTCATGCATGAACTATCGGCATACATGGCTAGGGTTGAAAACAAAACTTCCCCTGGTATTCAAGGCTTGTCAGTTTAATGTCAAAGAACATGAACAATTCACACACGTAAAAAAAATGCTGTAATTCAACGGTTGCCAATGGTCTGCATCATCAGCCGACCGTCACCAAGTGTTGTGTATTTCAACCCCGAGTATCGATCTCGTCAGTCTGTTGATAGACCGTAGTGGTTGACTGGGCGTAAAACACCAACTTATTGACTGTTGATAGATGCTTTGAGGCACACAGATCAGGAAGACGTCAAGGTCGCTGACACGGAAACCTGGCTACAGGTCAAGGTCAGGAAAAAATACGATGGAGACAAATTCACCTTCACGGTGTCAGAGGTCGGGAAAGATAAGTGCCCCAGATATTCCAACAGGCCCGCAACACTGATCACTGCCTAGGCGTACAGGCTGATTCAAACTCCAAGCACTGGTTTACGACATCCTTCCTTCAACCGCTGCCGTATTTAGTTACGCCATAGGGTCCAGAAAACTGTCAGCTAACGAGCAGTTTTTCGTTGGTGCTCAAACAGTAGTAAGTTTGTTACAAACAACTCAAAACAAGACGTGTCATTTAGGCTGCTTCTACAGACATATTAGTACCCGAAACTTTCGGAGGGCGCTGACCGCGTCGGTGGACAGCTGCGCGGAGATAAAGAGTGCCCCTTCAGTGACGTAACTAAATCCGGCAGAGTTTGGAGGAAGGTGCCGGAAAGCGAGGCTCGGAGTGTGCAGGCCGATTCTGAAATGAGCGGCTGTGACAAATCCCTACCAAGCATTCTGCAATGAAGTGACTAAAGTAAGTAAACTGGTGTTTTACGCCCAGTCAACCAGTGCGGTTACATCAGGTCGATGAAGCGACTAAGGCATGCTAAACAAAATGGCAGTGAAGAAAAAGAATACAGACTGAATCCACACTGCACTGGAACAAGTGCCCTAAACAAAATGCAAGTTTAAAAAGAGAAGTACATATAGATTAAATACAAATTGTCAAAATTATAGATGAAAACAAAAAGAAGAATCTGAACTGAACAGAACAGTTATCTAAATGGAATTTTACAAATAGATCTGAATCAACTGTATCCAACAATAGGAAGACTATGGAATTAAAAATAATAAATTTTGAAAAAATAAGAAGAAAACAAGATCACCTTACAACTGAACTCACGTCAATCAAATGAACACAGAATCAGATTAAAATGCATTAACACAATCAGGAAAAGATAAGTGAAGGTGTAGAAAGACAACAACGGCCAGTGGACGACACAGAAAACAGAGTTTTAAAAGTAAACGAAAATCGATCTTAACATGAAACGAGTAAAACATCTGGGGAGAGAAAGAGTTTTAAAAGTAAACGAAAATCGATCTTAACATGAAACGAGTAAAACATCTGGGGAGAGAAAGAGTTTTAAAAGTAAACGAAATCGATCTTAACATGAAACGAGTAAAACATCTGGGGAGAGAAAGAGTTTTAAAAGTAAACGAAAATCGATCTTAACATGAAACGAGTAAAACATCTGGGGAGAGAAAGAGTTTTAAAAGTAAACGAAATCGATCTTAACATGAAACGAGTAAAACATCTGGGGAGAGAAAGAGTTTTAAAAGTAAACGAAATCGATCTTAACATGAAACGAGTAAAACATCTGGGGAGAGAAAGAGTTTTAAAAGTAAACGAAATCGATCTTAACATGAAACGAGTAAAACATCTCGGCAGAGAAAGCACTGACTCACACCTGTCACAGCAGCACTTTGCTGACATCGCAAAACAATGTGAAAAACTTGGGCTTCTTTGTAGCCAACAAACTCCAAACAGCTGTTTCTACCTATCAGAATTCTAACTACGTACAGGCGTCATGCAAGCTGACCGGAAATTCAGCTAGACATCGTCGAGAACACTTGTGACTGTGCGAGGTGCCTGTGAACACCAGTGAGACAAGCAGTGTATGTGATAACTACTCACGTACAACGAAACCCCAGCTGACTAATCTGCAAGTCTGTACCGAAACTACTGACCATACGGCCACGGGAAATAAAACCTCATGGAACCAACCAGCATAATGCAGTTAGAATTCCTGGCTGTCCGTCCCCCCCCCCCCCCAACCCCCCCCCCCCCCCCCCCCGAAACTTTCCCATCTTAATTTTTTTTTTTTTTAATCAAAAAAAAAATCTCCACCAGCTGCCACTCCCTGGTCATTTCCCTCTGTGTCAAACCAGTCACTTTGTGGTCTGTGGACACCGTCTTGTGACTTTGTCCCTCACAATTATGAAACATTAAAATGGCTCTCATCACTGCCCACCTTAATGCAAAAGTCATTCTGGTGGTGACGGTGTAGCGATAGGTATATAATCTCTCTCTTCCTCCCACCTCCATACCCCCTTCCCCCCTTTCTCCCCGTCCCTAATAGGCCTTATGGTTTCTGTGGGCGTTAAGCGCCATGTTTACAAGTTACTTCCCTCCTCTCCATCTGCGTACAACAGACATTATTTAGGCCGGCCAGCCTCCCAAAGCTTGCAGCCATGTGCAAAGGGAGATAGAATTCCAGTGTCTCCAGAGACATGTGCAAAGGGAGATAGAATTCCAGTGTCTCCAGAGACATGTGCAAAGGGAGATAGAATTCCAGTGTCTCCAGAGACATGTGCAAAGGGAGATAGAATTCCAGTGTCTCCAGAGACATGTGCAAAGGGAGATAGAACTCCAGTGTCTCCAGAGACATGTGCAAAGGGAGATAGAATTCCCGTGTCTCCAGAGACATGTGCAAAGGGAGATAGAATTCCCGTGTCTCCAGAGACATGTGCAAAGGGAGATAGAATTCCCGTGTCTCCAGAGACATGTGCAAAGGGAGATAGAATTCCCGTGTCTCCAGAGACATGTGCAAAGGGAGATAGAATTCCCGTGTCTCCAGAGACATGTGCAAAGGGAGATAGAATTCCAGTGTCTCCAGAGACATGTGCAAAGGGAGACAGAATTCCAGTGTCTCCAGAGACATGTGCAAAGGGAGACAGAATTCTAGTGTCTCCAGAGACACTCTGCGTGAAACTGAACAATAAATGCAAAGGATGAACTCGCACGCTCAGAAAATTACGCTTCAGATTTAAGAACCAGAAAGCAGATTATTAAACCGTCCCAATACGTGGCCTCCAGCAGTAATTTAAATACTGCGTCTGTTTGACTAAATGTGCGCTCTGTAAAATGAATGTCTGTGGGTGAATCACTTACTGAATTAAATAAAATGTTGGATTTACTGATCCAGAATATTGAACACTGTACACTGCTGAAATCATTGTCAGCGGATGAACACACCTACTGAATAAATAACTGGGACAAAATATACCGTCACACACACACATATGCACGCACGCACGCAAGCGCGTGCGTGCGTACACACACACACGCACACACACTGTTGTAAATCTACACTATTTGAAGTGAAAAATCAAAATGCAAACAAAAAACTGCATGGATCTTTGATACAAATGAACACACTTGTGTGGTATCTTTCACATTCTTTCGAGTCAACGTGTCAAGTGTGCACGTATATGCACATGCATATATTAACATTTATTAACACTCCCAATGTTCACAGGTTTGAAATCAGTTAAATGTCAATTCTGGGAACATGATCATCAATGAATAATAACAAAAAAGAAGCAGAAGAAATAAAAGTCTGTTCATCTGAAACACAGTAAGAAGACAATCTGGTTGATAAAACTTTTTAAAATAACAAAAACAGTTAGCAAAAACGAACACAATTGGTAAAAATTGGATTTGCAGATATTTTCCAACATGAGAAAATGTAAGAAACATGCTGAGAATAAAGTACAACTATAACAAATTGTGGAATACTTTCCATGTCAAAACTATTTCTTTGATCAGCAGAGTGTTACAGCACACTATTTACATCATAAATACGCTGTACAGGACAGAAACAACAAGTTTCCATTCAGCACACAAAGCTCTCATAAACCTAAAAACAGTTATTAACAACACTGAACACAACTGGTAAAAATTTCAATTCAGTTTCAACCAAAACTTTTACAAGTCAAAACTGATAAAAATGAATACAAAAGTAACACATTGCAGAATACTTTTTGTATCAATAAAATATCCGTTTTGTTGGTTGATAAACAGGTTGACAAAATGTGAAATATCATAAATCTTTCGTTGCTTAAAAATTGAGCAAAATATTGTAAACTGTACAAAAATATTATGAACACAGATTTGTTTTTGAACACAATGCAACTGTAATACTTAAGTATTAACACACACGCACACATACACACACACGCACGCACAACCCAACCCCCACAACACACACGCGTGTGCATATTTTTTTCATTGTTGAAGACCACCACCTACTAAAATCTTTCTTGGCTGCAACCATTAAAAAAATAATCTTTGTTTTATGTTTGTTTATCCATCATTGTGGTCTAAAATCTCACTCGCATCAAAGCAGGCACGGTACTCTTCCACGAAATCATGTACTTCCGCCAAAAGCAAAAAGGGCAAGTGCCAATGCTGCCTCAATGCTTGTGGTGTCAGTGCATCAGGCTAAGAGGCAGGAGTGGCAAGTGTAGCAGCCTCTGTGCATTTTCAGCACTGGAACACACTCCTGGTCTGGAAAGTAGAACAGCACTGTCAAGGCTGCTTGAGCTGCCGTCACTTCTGTCGGGCGTCTAGAAGGAAGATGCGGAGGTTGAGGTCTGCCATGACAAAGAAGTCAAGCGTTCCAGGGACAGACTGACATACACACCACCCTGGCTGAACACCAGCGGGCAGATAACGGTGGGGGCGTGTGCTGAGCAGCAATATGTTTCCTGTCCTGTCACGAATGGCGACAACTGTTCAACATGCTTCCATGATCCGGTGGTCGAAAGCCCTTTCAGCTCGAGGGGAGACAGCACTGACGAAAGAAGTGGGCGGATGTCTATGGCAACATGTAGCACTTTCCAGACTTGTAAATATGCGATCAGATCGACTGGAAAGTCCTCTCTTCAAACGTTCAACGGGCAGGACATTTGATGGATGTAGTGAACCGGTCCCTCTTTCTCAACATGAGAACATCACACGTATCCGACTATGCTGGTTTAGAAACAGAAAAAGCAGAAAAAAAAGAGGCCAGGAAAGAGAAATTTCACGGTACCAGAGCAGGGTCCAATCCAAGCACATGGCACTGGAAATGATGAGAAACGCAGCAAAGAGGGCTTGATTCGGCCAGTCAAACACAAGCTGTCAGGGTGGCTGAGAGCAAGATTAAGACGCCGTGACCTGTATCTTCAGTTCCCGTTTGAGACTGTGAGTGCTAAAGTTGGGACACTTACTTATGACAGAGTGACGTGCCTCTTATTTTCTTGTTGGTTCGCTATACTTTTTTCTCTTCTTTCATTTCCTTTGGTTTAATTAATATTTACACTACACTTTTGCAGGACGTGGTTTTCAATGTTTCAATGAATTTGAGGTGGGTAGTCCCAAGTGCTGATGCTATTGCTAAAGCATGATTGTTTTTCTCTCCAGATTCACTACAACAGCTGCCAGGGGAAGTTTTGGAATGGTTCTAAATTGCTGTAAAGTCAACAGCTTCAGGGGACAGCACCCTCTGACCCCTGCTGTGGGGCCTTTGTGGCCCCCATGGACCCCTGACATTAATTTTAAACCATTTTTTGCCAGTTTTTTAAACCATTTTTTGCCAGGATCAAAAACTACCGTGCCTGATCTGTGTTTCACCACTCTGCAGCCCTGTAGTCTCAAGTGCATCGATATCCTATAAGCTGCACTACACTGATCCAACATCAGCTGCACTACACTGATCCAACATCAGCTGCACTACACTGATCCAACATCAGCTGCACTACACTGATCCAACATCAGCTGCACTACACGGATTTGCTATCAGCTACAGTACACTGATCCAACAGCAGCTGCACTACACTGATCCAACATCAGCTGCACTACACTGATCCAACATCAGCTGCACTACACTGATCCAACATCAGCTGCACTACACTGATCCAACATCAGCTGCACTACACTGATCCAACATCAGCTGCAGTACACGGATCAGCTGCAGTACACTGATCCAACATCAGCTGCAGTACACGGATTTGCTATCAGCTGCAGTACACTGATCCAACATCAGCTGCAGTACACTGATCCAACATCAGCTGCAGTACACGGATTTGCTATCAGCTGCAGTACACTGACCTGCCATCAGCTGCAGTATGCTGATCTGTGATCAGCTGCAGTACACTGATCTATCAGCTACAGAATACTGATCTATCAGCTGCAGTGCACTGATCTGCTACAGCTGCAGTACACTGATCTGCTAGCAGCTGCAGTCTGCTAGCAGCAGCAGCACATTGATCTGTTATCAGCTGCAGTACATCGATCTGCTATCAGCTGCAGTACACTGATCTGCTATCAGCTACAGAACACTGACCTGCCATCAGCTACAGTACATTGATCTGCCATCAGCTGCAGTACACTGATCTGCCACAGCTACAGTACATTGATCTGCCATCAGCTGCAGTACACTGATCTGCTATAGCTGCAGCACACTGATCTGCCACAGCTGCAGCACACTGATCTGCTATACTGTGATTTGCCTTCAGTCAGTATGTTGCTCTGGCAACAGTCTCCATTCTGTGTTATTGCCCATCACTGGTGGGACGACATTCGTGACGTCCCTGTCCTGCTGACCTTTGTTCTCTGGTCCTCACAGACATCCTGCTGCGTTGCTATATATACGTACGGTACATCATGTATGCACACCATCCTGCCCCCAGTTCTTTCCATCTCGCAAAGCTGCCTGCCGATCCTAGCTGGACGTGTTCGTGCGCTCTGACAGCATGTACTGGGTTACGTCCAAGTAGGCCTGCAAAACAACACCAACACCAATGAAGACAGAAAAAATGGGGAGTGCATGTTTAAAAACCTAAACAGAGCAAAGGAAAATGTCAAAAACAACTAACTCGGCAGTGGATAAATATTTTGCTCTTTCATCCGATTTGTCCAAGTGGTGGAGTGCATGCGCTTAACTGTACCTGCTTGCATGCCATGTGATTGTTACCACAGACAATTCTGGTCTGAACTCAGGCAGGAGTTGTGTCCCTTGTGTGATCCATGACATCTATCGAACATTTTTAATTTCTTTCGTTTGTTTGGCAATGAAGAACCACGTAGCTGGGTGCGTGAGTGGGCAGGTGGATAAAAATGCAAGTGGGTGAATGGGCATATAAGTGTGAGTGCATAAATGTATGAGTGGGCAAGTGAATGAGTAGAAAGGACCTGCACGGTGGAGGGCAGAATGAGTCATAGGCCTGCATACCTCATCGCTCAGCGACGCCATCAACTGCCGGTCAATCTGACACACAAGCTGTGAGAACTCGGGTCGCTCCTGCGGCCTCTTCTGCCAACACCTCTGCATGATGGCATAGCTGCGACACAGGCACACACTGCATCAGCATTTGTCCTTCATCTACTGAAGGGTCACGCAGTACACACAGCAACATCATGAAGGGCGATGTGGACTTCAGCAAATTGCTCGTGAAGTACATTTCTGTATTTGTATTGGTGCAATGTTTCACCTTCCAGTCTTATGTGAAGGCATGTTTTGTGTGTAAATGTTCAGAGTAAGACAACGAAGTCACCTGATTTAACGCTTGCCCTTACAATCAATTACTTACTTTTTATATTTCAATCTAAATCATTGATCTTTGTTGTTGTCACCCTCTTTTATTTATTTCTGTGATAAGCCTACAGATGCAACAAACATACATATGCACACACGCACGCAAGCATGCACACACACACACACGCATGCACACACACAATGCACACACACACACACACACACACACACACACACACACACACACACACATGTATGCATGCACACGCATGCACACACACACACACATTGTACACACACACAACACACATCCTACACACACACACACACACACACATTGTACACACACACACACACATCCTGCACACACACACACACACACACACACACACACACACACACACACACACACACACACACACACACACACGCATGTATGCATGCACACGCATGCACACACACACACACATTGTACACA
>OY757552.1:750901-758594 GCA_963584105.1 Alviniconcha strummeri
AAAAGCGATCCACCTGCGACTGTCTCCCTTGATGCACAAGGTTGGCCATGGAAATGGTGAATAAAATGGGGTACACCTGCCTTGGCAATTGCAAAGCAGCTGCATTTGTAGTTCTTTGAAACAGATGTGTGAAGCGTGTATTGTTTTCTCGAGTGAAAGCGACACACAAATTAACTGTGAAAAAGCAAGACACGCACACTTACGATACACACACAAAGCCATTTTTGCTGATTTTACCAGTTACTTTGTCAAATACTTCAAAACTCCATCTTCGTGCTGGAGACAAAGCATGTTTACACGTGTGAGACAGCATTTCAGTGAAGCTCCAAGGACACATGTTTACATGTATGAGACAGCATTTCAGTGAAGCTCCAAGGACACATGTTTACATGTATGAGACAGCATTTCAGTGAAGCTGCAAAGACATGTTCACATGTGTGAAACCGCATTTCAGTGAAGCTGCAAGGACCTACCCCTGATCTTTTCTTGTAGTAATCCCCGGTGCGGGTGAGACCAAAGTCGGCAATCTTCAGAACATGGTCGTCCGTCACAAGCACATTGCGGGCTGCCAGGTCACGATGAATGCACTGAGGACAAAAATGATACACACACAGGTGAGCACCAAAATAATGCACACCGATATGCTACTGCATCGATGGAGGCAGTAACAACATGCATCACTGCACCTTCGCCAGCTAGCATACTTGACTCTGATTCTGAAGCCACGTGACTATGAAGACTTCTGATAAACCTCTGGCTTCCCGCCATGGGCACACTACTGGAAGACATTTCTGGCTGCATCATGTATGCATCAGTATTCGACAGTCTGACAGGGGGTGGTCAATTAAAAATTACTTTTCAACAATCTGACATCAAGCAGCCAATTTAAAATTACTTTTCAACAATCTGACTTGGAGCAGTAAATTTAAAATTACTTTTCAACAATCTGACATGGAGCAGTTGTCATGTTTGCAGCATTCAAACTGACATAACACAACTGAATCAGTTACACGTTACTTTATTAGAGTTTAGACAGAATGATTCCACAGGCAATAAGGAAGAAGGAAGCTGTCTCTTGTAGACAATGGCTCGCCCTGGGAATGCTGCAGTGGCAGGAATCTTGGAGAACAGCTGTCAGACACTGTCTGTGTATGTCCGGTCAGTCTGGACTGTACCATCTACATGCGATGCATGTTTGCTATTGAAGTTAGCCCTTTAACAGGCACTTGCATATATGTTCATTACTTAGGACAGCAGTCAACTTAAAATTACTATTCAACAACCTGACATGGAGCAGTAAACTGAAATCACCTTTTTGGAAGCCAGAAATTCCATGCCACGAGCGATCTGGTAGGCAAAGGAGATGAGGCTCTTGCGACTGATGATCTGACCGCCAGGTGTCTTGGTGTACCAGCCCGGATCTTGTGGTGACACAAACTTGCCATAACCGTTCACTCCGTCTCGGCAACTCTCCAGAAAATCTCGCAGATTGCCATTTTTAGCAAACTCCACAATCACCAGGAGCGGGCCTGGAAATAGGTCAAAAGAATTATCATCAATATTTTCAATCTGATCCAGCTGAAATGCATTTCCACAACAAAAAATACCAAAGTTCTGCCGTTATTGGTTTTGTTTACCCCTCATTATCTTGTGCACTTGGTGCAAGCCTGTGATTCAGTCACTGACCCTCTGCACTCGCCCTGATATAAATGTAATGGTGGACTGGACCTAAAGCACCAAGTTACTTACTCACTTACCCCTGTACACACACACACATACCAGAATCACACTACATTTGTGCATGCACACACACACACACACACACACACACACACACACACACACACACACACACACACACACACACACCAACCTCCTTGTGTGCTGCAACCAAGGAAGTTGACTATGTTGATGTGCTGACCCATTTTCTTCACAGCCTTCATCACTTCCAGCTCTCGAACAAAGTCCTGCTGTTCTGCTGGCAAGGCGTTCTCTGTTCGAACAAATCCCAACCAACCTCCGTAACAATCAGACAGCCCCAACATAGCAACACTACATCTCTATACTCCATTAACCCCTCATAATTAATTCACATGATAGATTTATTAATACTTCATTAATCCCTAATAGTTAATTCATATCCAAGTTTTAATACATACTTTAAAAAAATTAATCTATGACTAAATGTCCATTGCCATGATATAACTGCACTGACTGACTGGGTGTAAAATACCAAGTAATAATTAATTCACATGATAGATTTATTAATACTTCATTAATCCCTAATAGTTAATTCATATACAAGTTTTAATACATACTTTAAAAAAATTAATCTATGACTAAATGTCCATTGCCATGATATAACTGCACTGACTGACTGGGTGTAAAATACCAAGTTACTTCCTTACCTACTCATTAATCCCTTTGGGGAAATTCAGGGCATCTTACCTGGGTAAGGCTGAAGCAGCCGCAAGAGCAGCACCACCCATTCCTACCTGTGTGTGCAGTATTCTTCCAAATTCTTGCATGGTTGGCGGTCGCATGGCCCGAAACCTTTTCTCTTTTTTGTTGTTGTCCATTGTATGTGTTTACACATTTTTTGCACGGCGTGTTGTGCCCTAGATCTTGCTATGGGTCATGCACCATAGAAATGTCCATCATTATTATCATTATTATTTGTGTGTGTCCAAAACAAGGGTATGGTTTTTCCAGCGTTTCAGTTGTGTGTGTTTTTTACAGCTGTAGGTGCATGCAGTTGCACCCTGAGGCCATACGGACACCGTAAGAGAGTCTGCACTGAAAGATGACTAGGAGAAAGATCCCTTAATTGCCACACAGGAAATCAATTACCTCTGAGCATCTTCACGGCCACAGTGCTTGCTTTGGGCACTCTGCCAATGTACGGACACCGTAAGAGAGTCTGCACTGAAAGATGACTAGGAGAAAGATCCCTTAATTGCCACACAGGAAATCAATTACCTCTGAGCATCTTCACGGCCACAGTGCTTGCTTTGGGCACTCTGCCAATGCCATAGGCTGTTGCCTGCTTCACAATGCCGAATGCTCCCTCGCCAATCTGCTCCAGAAAGATCAGCCTGGAACAAACAATATATATATTTCACAATACCGAATGCAACTTCATCAATCTGCCCCAGAAAAATCAGCCTGGAACAAACAATATATATATTTCACAATGCCGAACGCACCCTCACCAATCTGCTCTAGAAAAATCAGCCTGGAACAAACAACAACATACACATACATATGTATTGAAACACAAGTTGGTTTCTAGTCTAACATTAGACAAGGCACTGTCAAGAACAAAGTGATGTGATAAGGAAAGCAGAGTGGAAATGAATCCAAGTGGGAGAAAAACATAGTTGCAATGGCTCTAGATGCATGTGTTGACTGCCAGCTGCAAAAAACAACAACAGGTGGCTGGAGATGGAGGGGTTGGGGGAGGGGGGTACACATGAAGATCTCCTAATGGCACGTTCTGAATGGAAAGATTAAAGACAGAGGTCAGTAAGCAAACATGGTGCTTAAAGCCCACAGAAACCATAAGGCTTATTAGGGACGGCGGGGATGGGGGTATGGAGGTGGGGGGAGTGGGAGATTATATACCTGTCACTACACTGTCACCACCGGAGTGACTCCTGCATTAAGATGGGCTGTAATGGGAGCCATCTGAATGTTTCATTAATTGTGAGGGACAAAGTCACAAGACAGTGTCCACTAACCACAACTTCTTAAGAGAAAGGGCAGCCAAAGCGGATTCGAACTAAGGTCCCTCTGCTTACCAGCCTAATGCCTTTTGTATCAAGATAGGGGTGTAGGGTTGTATCAAGACAGGGGTGTAGCAACAGGGGGTGTATAAATACAGGGGTGTATCAAGACAGTGGTGTAGGGTTGTATCAAGACAGGGGTGTAGGGTTGTATCAAGACAGAGGGGTGGACAAGACACTAACCGACTGCGTGGGAACTCCCACTCGGGGTCATAGGGGATCCTAACTGGTGGAGGTGCAGGGGGATATGACGTCGACAGTCGACACGGCTTCTGCATCAGAGGCTGCGACACTGGCTCCTGTAAACAGTAACATGCCACACAGTGTGTAACCAAACAATATACCACACAATGTGTAACCAAACAACATGGCACACAGTGTGTAACCAAACAAGGCACACAATGTACAACCAAACAACATGCCACACACACTGCACAATGTGCAACCAAACATGCCACACAGTGTTCAAGCAAACAACATGTCTCACAATGTGTAACCAAACAACATGCCACACAGTCTGTAACCAAACAACATGCCACACACCAAACAACATGCCACACAGTGTGTAACCAAACAACATGCCACACAGTGTGTAACCAAACAACATGCCACACAGTGTGTAACCAAACAACATGCCACACAATGTGTAAATGAACAACAGGCCACACTATGTGTAACCAAATATGTCACACACACCATACAATGTGTAACCAAATATGTCACACACACCACACAATGTGTAACCAAACAGCATGCCACACCATGTGCAACCAAGCAAAAAAATGTTTGGTAAATGATGCATCAACCTCCCCCCCCCCCCCCCCCCCCCCCCCGTCCCGGAATCATAACAAGGTGGTCTGAGTTAGTGTGACTGAGCAAGTGAGTGAGTGAATGAGAGCACGTGTGTGTAAGCAGAGAGAGAGAGAGACAGAGTAGGTGTGGGTGTAAGTGATGAGTGAGTGGGTGAGAGAGAGAGAGTGAACAAGTGTGAGTGATTGTATGAGTGATTGTGTGTGTGTGTGTGTGTGTGTGTGACTCTGTGTGTGTGTGTGTGTGTGTGTGTGTGTGTGACAGAGAGAGAGGGTGTGAGTGCGTGTTCATGAGAGTAGGTGAACGAGTGAGTACATGTGTGTACACGAGTGACTGAGAGTGTGTGTTGGAGTGTTTGTTAGAGTGTGTGTTATAGTGTGCGAGTGTGGGTGAGTGAGTGAGCAAGAGAGAGACAGACAGCATGTGAGCAAGTGAGTAGAGTGTGTGTGTGTGTGTGTGTGTGTGTGTGTGCGCGCGTGTGAGAGAGAGAGACACAGAGAGAGCATGCGTGTGTGTGATGGAATGAGTGACTCTGTGTGTGTGTGTGTGTGTGTGTGTGTGTGTGTGTGTGTGTGTGTGTGTGTGTGTGTGTGTGTGTGTGTGTGATGGAATGAGTGACTCTGTGTGTGTGTGTGTGTGTGTGTGTGTGTGTGTGTGTGTGTGTGTGTGTGTGTGTGTGTGTGATGGAATGAGTGACTCTGTGTGTGTGTGTGTGTGTGTGTGTGTGTGCATGAAACAGAGAGAGAGATGACTAAATGTGTGTGAGTTGGGTGTGCACACGAATGCAAGTCAGCATGAATATACTGAAGTCATTGTGTGCAGTGGGCATGCATGAACTGGCGCTGACTATGAACTTGCCACTCAAGTCTGCCGTTCTAAAAACAGCAAGTTCTCAAACCCACCTTAGTCGGGTACAGCTGGTACTGAATCCTTGTCAGTTTTTGCTTTTTGTACCAGAAACAGATGAGGCCGACAGTGACGACAATGATGAGAACAATGAAACCAGCCACGCCGCCAATGATAAGGATGGTTGGGTTCGAGTCCAGTGCATGTCTGTAGTTACTTCCCTCATCAGTTGACATGGCAACACGCAAATCATCCTCATTACCTGCAAACCCATGATTCATGTGGAGATATAAAATAAAAAAATCAGTCTTATCTATCATAAAATAAGAAGAATGGCAACAGCTTGAACTAGACAGCAACATAACCTCTACAGAGACATTAAACACTCAACATAGACACTGACATAAAACCTCAACATAGACACTGACATAAAACCTCAACATAAACACTGAGGCAAAACCGACAGAACAGGTAGACACTGATGTAAAACCTCAACATAGACACTGACATAAAACCTCAACATAGACACTGAGGCAAAACCTCAACATAGACACTGAGGCAAAACCTCAACACAGACACTGACATAAAACCTCAACATAGACATTGAAGCAAAACCTCAACATAGACATTGAGGCAAAACCTCAACATAGACACTGAGGCAAAACCTCAACATAGACACTGACATAAAACCTCAACACAGACATTGAAGCAAAACCTCAACATAGACATTGAGGCAAAACCTCAACATAGATACTGAAGTAAAAGCTCAACATAGATACTGAAGTAAAACCTCAACATACACTGAAGTAAAACCTCAACATACACTGAAGTAAAACCTCAACACAGACACTGAAGTAAAACATCAGCACAGACACTGAAGCATCAAAAGGGGATATAATGCATTTCATGTAGCGAGGGATCAATGGTTCTTTCCCTTATTAGGATAAGCAGTTGTTTCCCTTGTCAGTCCAATGTGTTCCAGACCCTGTTATGACCTGAAAGTTGGGTCAAAGTGGTGGGCATGAAAAGGGGTCAGTTGTTGGGTTTTACCACCCCATCCACTGCACAGGACCAGCTGTGGACCATGAAACTGAACAGGTGGAGTTCAGTGCAGAGGATCACTGTGTGAAGTCACAGATACCAAATTGAACAGGTTGAGTTCAGTGCAAGGGATCACTGTGTGAAGTCTCAGATACCAGACTGAACAGGTGGAGTTCAGTGCAAGGGATCACTGTGTACAGTCACAGATACCAAACTGAACAGGTAGAGTTCGGTGCAGAGGATCACTGTGTGAAGTCACAGATACCAGACTGAACAGGTAGAGTTCAGTGCAGAGGATCATATGTACAGTTCAGTGCAAGGGATCACTGTGTAAAGTCACAGATACCAAACTGAACAGGTGGAGTTCAGTGCAAGGGATCACTGTGTACAGTCACAGATACCAAACTGAACAGGTAGAGTTCAGTGCAAGGGATCACTGTGTGAAGTCACAGATACCAGACTGAACAGGTAGAGTTCAGTGCAAGGGATCACTGTGTGAAGTCACAGATACCAGACTGAACAGGTAGAGTTTGGTGCAGAGGATCACTGTGTGAAGTCTCAGATACCAGACTGAACAGGTGGACTTCGGTGCAGGGAACCATTGTGTAAAGTCACAGATACCAAACTGAACAGGTAGAGTTTGGTGCAGGGGATCATTGTGTAAAGTCACAGATACCAAACTGAAGAGGTAGAGTTCAGTGCAGAGGATCATATGTAGAGTTCAGTGCAAGGGATCACTGTGTAAAGTCACAGATACCAGACTGAACAGGTGGAGTTCAGTGCAGAGATCACTGTGTAAAGTCACAGATACCAGACTGAACAGGTGGAGTTCAGTGCAGAGATCACTGTGTAAAGTCACAGATACCAAACTGAACAGGTGGAGTTCAGTGCAGAGATCACTGTGTAAAGTCACAGATACCAAACTGAACAGGTGGAGTTCAGTGCAGAGATCACTGTGTGAAGTCACAGATACCAAACTGAACAGGTGGAGTTCAGTGCAGAGATCACTGTGTAAAGTCACAGATACCAAACTGAACAGGTGGAGTTCAGTGCAGAGATCACTGTGTAAAGTCACAGATACCAAACTGAACAGGTGGAGTTCAGTGCAGAGATCACTGTGTAAAGTCACAGATACTAAGCAGAGATAAAAGCTGGCCAGCTGTGTGTACAATTTTGATCCAGATGGCTGGGAAGTGAGACTAATAATGATT
>OY757552.1:763794-778794 GCA_963584105.1 Alviniconcha strummeri
TAAGAGAGACAACATATGAAGCGTAAGAGAGAGAGAGAAAGAGAGAGAGACAGAGACAGACAGAGAGAGAGACAGAGACACACACAGAGAGAGGCCCAAAAGAAGAAGAAGACAGCTTTTTTTTCACAGCTTTGATTTTTGACTGTGTCAGTGTGCTGCTAAATGTGACTGATAATAATAATTAAAGTATTTGTAAAGCACAAAATTGTGTCCACAGAGACCATTCTAAACACACTCACACACACACACACACAGAGGCACACACACACAGAGGCACACACACACAGAGGCACACACACACACACACACACACACACACACACACACACACACACACACAGAGGCACCCACACACATGAGCATTCTAACTATATAAAGCTTAATTTACCCAGCTTAAAATGGGCGATGTAACACACATCCAAACTCTTCATTTCAACAAGCACACTAAAAATGGATGACCTCAATCCATCATGAACGTGTTCGGATGTGTGTCTGTGTGCGTGTGTGCGTGCATGCACTCACATGTACACATATAGATGGATTAAAATAAATGTTTGTTTGGAATAGTTGGTGATATTTTTGCTGAAAATGCATTATGAATTTCCTTTGAATTGTATTTGACTGCTAGCCCCTAACCCCCCACCCCCTCAAACACACACACACACCCATGCACACAATTTTTGAAGAAGAAAAAAACAGCAACAAGCTCATAGCTACAGTTTAATAACTTAACTGTACAAAATAACATATGTAAAGATAATCATACTGTATAACTGTATAACCCCAATTTAACAATATTAAAGGCAGATGACTTCCACGGTACCCAGAACAATGACAAAGAAAATGCTTTTGCTTCATGTATCAAGAGGGACTACTGAATAAACAAATGCACGTGTTGTGCGCCTTTTCTTCGCTTGTTGCTGTCATGCTGGTTTTTGGTTGGCTGCATGGTTTCCAGGATAACTGGACAGGCACAAAATTGTACAATGCAAAAGTAACTACACTGTGAAGCAACATTTTCTGCATTGTGGTAACTGCCACAATGGAGAAGAAAGAAAGAGAAGGGAGAAAAAAAAAGCCCTACACTCAAGACATGTAAATGAATGCAAGTGAATTCATCAAAAAAAATTAACAGTTTCACAAATATTTACATACACACTTCCACTGACCCACACCCGCACACCCACACACCCATACACACACACACATACACGCACACATGTGCATGCACACACACGCACACACACACACACACACACACACACCTCATGCACACAAACCCACACACATGCACACAAACACGTACATGTACACACGCACAAACACATGCACACACACAACACACACACACACACAGAGTAAAAAGAGACAAGAGACAGAGTAACAAGTATTAAGTGATAAAGAAGAAATACATTTTCTCAGATGATCTGCTCCTGTTACCATAGATGTCTTTAATTCTACACATGCTACTGTTATATTCTACTACCTACTTATTGTAACACTCGCTTGCCTGAAGAAGGTAAGTAAGTAAGTAAGTAAGTTGGTGTTTTACATCAGTCAACTGGTACAAGTTATATCAGGGTGAGCCTGAAGAAGGATAACAGTAACATAATAATGATCAGTAAAAACAACAACAACAAAACAGCAACAAGAGTACTTACACCAAGACTGTTGGGGACGGAATAAAAAAGGTGAAACAATAGTAAATGATGGAAAGAAAGACCCACAGAGGGAAAAATAAGCCCAAATAAGCAAGGAAGAAAGAACATATGTCAACAACAAAAAAGTCTAGAAACAAGAGAAAAGAATGATGGTAAAAGACATGAAAAACAAACAACAGAAAAGAAAAGAGAGAGAAATCATAATGAATCGAATGGGGTTGGGGGTGGGGGGGAGGGGGGGTTGCAAACATATTACAAGACTGAAGCCAAAGATGTCTGAAAACATGGTGAACAGATAACCAAATCAAATACATAACCTCGTAAAAATGAAGGAAGCAGCAGATTTATCATTTAACTCCTTTTAACCACCCAACAACATTTGGACAGATGCTCGCGATATTACTAGCACCATTTTCTATGCACAAATAGAGGGCGGATAGGCAAATAGGTATGAGCAAATGCATGCACTCACACATGCACATTCACTTGCATGTACACACACACACACACACACACACACACACACACACACACACACACACACACACACACACACACACACAATGTACATGCACAAAAGAGTGCCCCCCCCCCCCACCACCACACACACACACACCACACACAGTCCTCTTTTTTGACTTCCTGCCAAATTATAACATTCATCCTTAGTGTCAGTTTTCCCAGCATGCCAGTTATTACCTTCCTAGCCATTCAGAATAAAAAAATATTTTGGTAAAATAGGTGAGAACAAAATCTCCTTTTTCCAAGACCAATTTGTTGATTTAAAGAGAGATCAGCAAGACTTCAGTTGCTACCAATTTGTTGATTTAAAGAGAGATCAGCAAGACTTCAGTTGCTACCAATTTGTTGATTTAAAGAGAGATCAGCAAGACTTCAGTTGCTACCAATTTGTTGATTTAAAGAGAGATCAGCAAGACTTCAGTTGCTACCAATTTGTTGATTTAAAGAGAGATCAGCAAGACTTCAGTTGCTACCAATTTGTTGATTTAAAGAGAGATCAGCAAGACTTCAGTTGCTACCAATTTGTTGATTTAAAGAGAGATCAGCAAGACTTCAGTTGCTACCAATTTGTTGATTTAAAGAGAGATCAGCAAGACTTCAGTTGCTACCAATTTGTTGATTTAAAGAGAGATCAGCAAGACTTCACTCGCGGTCATTCTGCCAGTGCTGACAGAAGTGGCATGACTGCATGCACTCTTCGCAACACAACACAAGCTGTATTTCTTAAATGGCACTTTCAGTCGACACAACCCTGACATCCGTGACGTCTTCTCTGGTGAGTGTTCAAGATCGTCTTCCATGACACTAACACTCTTTGTCCAACTTGGGCACAAAATAATGCATGCCCACTCACTGCTGGCTTCCTAACAGGCTTTTGTTATTATTATTGATCGCTTTTATATAGCGCTATTCTCCGCTCTCAAGCACTCACTGCACTTGCATGTGATTTTACGTGAGTGAATAGCTTTTTATAGTGCGTTTTTTGGATATCCACCAGAGTGGTGTACTTACAGCACTGGCATGGCTGGTGCCACAAGAAACTGCTGCCATCTAGGCGCGTTCTGTGTACACCATACAACCAAGCACCATGCCACTTCATGCAAAGCCACATACGTAAGGCTTAATTGTATCAAAGAAGCCAGTAAGATCTCTCTCTATGTCTGTCACCTTCTTAAGCCATCCAGTTGGATCTGTTTTAAGCAGGGCAATAGGATCTGTTTCAAGCCACGCAGTAGGATCTGTTTCAAGCTGTGCGGTAGGATCTGTTTCAAGCCATGTGGTAGGATCTGTTTCACATTGTGTGGTAGGATCTGTTTCAAGCCATGCACTAGGATCTGTTTCAAGCTGTGCAGAAGGATCTGTTTCAAGCCATGTGGTAGGATCTGTTTCACGTCATGTGGTAGGATCTGTTTCAAGCCATGTGGTAGGATCTGTTTCAAGTTGTGGGGTAGGATCTGTTTCAAGTCATGCAGTAGGATCCATTTCAAGCCATGTGGTGGGCCAGGATCTGTTTCAAGTTGTGCGGTAGGATCTGTTTCAAGCCATGCGGTAGGATCTGTTTCAAGCCATGCGGTAGGATCTGTTTCAAGCCATGCAGTAGGCGCTGTTTCAAGCCATGCAGTAGGAGCTGTTTCAAGCCGTGCAGTAGGATCTGTTTTAAGCCATGCAGTAGGATATGTTTCAAGCCGTGCAGTAGGATCTGTTTCAAGCCTTGCAGTTGGATCTGTTTCAAGCCGTGCAGTAGGATATGTTTCAAGCCGTGCAGTAGGATCTGTGTATCTCCAGGTCTCTGGCTTTAGTGTACATCTTATCGCAGTGTTCACACATGTACATTGGTGATATACTTCCTTCCTCACTCATTCCCCTTTGCTGTGAACGGATGTACTCGGCTGTGGAATGACCGCTCAGTGGACGTTTACCTGCAGCAGTCATAGGACGGGTTATGGCTACACTGACATTGTCCATTGTCAGACAGCAGTCACATTACAGGTTATGGCTACACTGACATCATCCATTGTCAGACAGCAGTCACAATACAGGTTATGGCTACACTGACATCATCCATTGTCAGACAGCAGTCACATTACAGGTTATGGCTACACTGACATCATCCATTGTCAGACAGCAGTCACATTACAGGTTATGGCTACACTGACATCGTCCATTGTCAGACAGCAGTCACAGGACAGGTTATGACTACACTGACATCGTCCATTGTCATACAGCAGTCACATTACAGGTTATGGCTACACTGACATCGTCCATTGTCAGACAGCAGTAACATTACAGGTTATGGCTACACTGACATCATCCATTGTCAGACAGCAGTCACAATACAGGTTATAGCTACGTTGACATCATCCGCATCAGCAGTCACAGTACAGGTTATGGCTACACTGACATCATCCACTGTCAGACAGCAGTCACAATACAGGTTACAGCTGCACTGACATCACCCACTGTCAGACAGCAGTCACAATACAGGTTATGGCTACACTGACATCGTCCATTGTCAGACAGCAGTCACAATACAGGTTATGGCTACACTGACATCGTCCATTTTGAGACAGCAGTCACAATACAGGTTATAGCTACACTGACATCATCCGCAGTGAGCAGTCAGCAGTCACAGTACAGGTTATGGCTACACTGACATCATCCACTGTCAGACAGCAGTCACAATACAGGGTATGGCTACACTGATGTCACAGCAGTCAGACAGCAGTCACAATACAGGTTATGGCTACAATGACATCATCCACTGTCAGACAGCAGTCACAGTACAGATTATGGCTACACTGACATCACAGCAGTCAGACAGCAGTCACAATACAGGGTATGGCTACACTGACATCATAGCAGTCAGGCAGCAGTCACAATACAGGTTATGGCTACAATGACACCATCCACTGTCAGACAGCAGTCACAAAACAGGTTATGGCTACACTGACATTGTCCACTGTCAGAAAGCAGTCAGACAGCAGTCACAATACAGGTTATGGCTACACTGACATTGTCCACTGTCAGACAGCAGTCAGACAGCAGTCACAATACAGGTTATGGCTACACTGACATTGTCCACTGTCAGAAAACAGTCAGACATCAGTCACAATACAGGTTATGGCTACACTGACATCATTCACTGTGAGCAGCCACACAGAATGCTTTCAGCCAGACAGCATTCAAACCATCCCTCCCACACCGCATGTGAGGCATGACATTTCACGTACGTACAGCAGGAGAAGATAATAAATTCAGTATCAGGAATAAGTGAAGAAAACTGAGCTGAAGAACGACTACAGACCATTATAGTTCTTTGGTCTATTCTCTGGAATGCCAAAGGTTTATTTTACCTTGAAATGCCCAAGAACAAAAAGGTCTATTCTACCCTGGAGTGTCAAATGCAGTTTGAAAAAAAAAGAAAAAAAAGAGAGGTTTATTTCACCCTGAAATGCCCACGAACAGAAAGGTCTATTCTACCCAGGAGTGTCAAATTTGACCTTGAAAAAAGGTCTTCTAAAAAAGGTCAATTCTAAAAAAAGGTCTATTCTACCCAGGAGTGTCAAATTTGACCTTGAAAAAAAGGACTATTCTACCCAGGAGTGTCAAATTTGACCTTGAAAAAAGGTTTATTTTACTTTGCCAAAGGTTTATTTTACCTTGAAATGCCCAAGAACAAAGAGGTCTATTCTACCCTGGAATGTCAAATGCAGTTTAAAAAAAACAAAAAACAAGAAACTGAGTGAGTGGTAGTCTCTATCAGCACGGGAAAATACTCTCAGCTGACACACCTCAAAAGCTCGCAGCTCCAAAAAGGAGTTTGTTGAGGGCTCCACCATTTGTACAATTCCATTTATTTATTTTTTAAGATTTAACTCTCACCTTTTTTTAAAAAGATTTAACTCTCACCTTTTTTTTTTTAAGATTTAACTCTCACCTTTTTAAAAAAAAGATTTAACTCTCACCTTTTTTAAAAAAAGATTTAACTCTCACCTTTTTAAAAAAAAGATTTAACTCTCACCTTTTTTTTAAAAAGATTTAACTCTCACCTTTTGAACTGCTGGTGGCATCTAGCCGCGCCTCTCCCAAGCTTTTCTTGATCTGCTTGTAGGCTCCAATGCTGGTGGCATTGACAGGCACAAAAACACCACCACCACCACCACCACCACGGCCACCACCACCACCACGGCCACCTCCAGACTTCCCTGATGGGGGCCTCTTTTGATCCTTGGAGTTGTCGCTTGGAGATTTGCCAACTGTGAAAAAATCTGATGTTGCTTTTGGCGCCTGGGCAGTTCTCTCTTTCTGGGAACTGTGCAGAGGAGTGTTGGGTTTTGAAGACTGCACGACGCTGCCGGGTGGTTGGTGCGGTGACGGATCCGACTGGTTTCTGACATTGCCTAGCAACCCCGTCTCCCACAAGGGAACCGGCGCTGTGATCTGTGGGAAGAGATCAGAGAACATCAAGTAAACATGTGACATCCACAGTGCATCATTCTATTCCAGAATAATGGTGCTTGATGGAAAAGAGCATGTCGACCACAAGACTTCTGAAGAGCACATGGATGACAAAGGAACCCAGTATCAGCAGATGAGTTGAGTTGGTGAAATGGCACATACAGGCAGAGATAATGTTTTGGTTCTCAATTTGACCACTTCTATCTGCTGAACAAAACCTGTTTTGAGAAAGTTAATTCTTTTAAAGATAATTGTTCCAGGAATAAAGTATTCATGCCCATCCCCCACCCCACCCTATCCCACCCCAAAAAGCAAGAAAACACACACACACACACACACACACACACACACACAAACTCTCTCTCTCTCTCTCTCTCTCTCTCTCTCTCTCTCTCTCTCTCTCTCTCATCCACACATTCTCTCTCACCCACACATTCTCTCTCTCTCTCTCTCTCTCTCTCTCTCTCTCTCTCTCACACACACACACACACACACACACACACACACACACACACACACACACACACACACACTCACTCACACACACACACACACACACACACACACACACACACACACACACACACACACACACACACACACACTCACACACACACACAATTTCACATGACCCAAAAGATGGAGGTTAGCAACGGCAGAAAAGCACAGTCCATGTTTTATCACCGCAGCATTTCCTGACCTTTGGTTGCTGGGGTGCAGCAGCGCCACCTGAGTGTCCAAGGGAGAGCACTTTGGTGATGGATCGTCTCAGCCCTTCGTTCTGTTCTTCCAGGACCTGAATGCGCATCATGTTGGCCTTCACCTGATTCTCCATGTCCACCGCTATGTTGCCCGTTCCTGGGGCAAAGAAACAGACCCACACATGCGCACAGACATGTATCACTGATCACTGCAATTATTATGTTCAAACTCCGGATATAATAATAATAATAATGTACATTTATCATGCGCTCATCAATGCCCTGAGCATTCACATGATACATATTAACCTAAATGTGATATTCTGTTCACATGTACAGCACAGTCCTACCAAAACAATCTACATAAAGTATTATACAGAAACACAAACACATGCACTACACACACACACACACACACACACACACACACACACACACACACACACACAATGACTGTAGCAGAAACTGCATACTGGTATTAGTTGGGATGAAAATACTGCAAGAAGAGGAAGGTTTTCAGTTTGGCTTTAAAAAATAACAGGGTTGAGCAGTGTCTAAGGTATTGTGGGAGTGAATTCCAAATGTGGGGTCCAAAGCAGGAGAAGGTGTGAAAGCCGTGAGTCTTGCGTCTGTATTGTTGGATTTTCAGCATACGGGTGTCAGAAGAAGAGCGTAGTGTATGAGACGGAGTGTAGACATGTAGCAGTTCAGAGAGGTAAGCAGGACCAGAACCATTTCTAGCAATGATTCACTAACCCCCCCCCCCCCCCCCCCCCCCTCCTCCAAAGTCCCTTTTCCCTCCCCACTGCTGCTGCTCATCTTCCAGGCAGTCAACCATTGCAGCTGCCACAAAGCATAAAACCCTGTTGTCAGAATCCTCAAAACAATGAGGATGGACAGTACTGAAAGAAGAAAGATCTGGGACGGGGATGTGGGGATAGCCCAGTGGTTAGAGCACCTGACTCATGATCAAAAGGTCTTGGGTTCGAGTCCCGGCTGGGGTGGCGGGATAATTTTCTTCTCCAGGGTCAACTATCTGTGCTGACTCTTACTTTGGTATCGGTTCCACCCCTGTGTTACCACGTTAGCATGTAAAAGATCCCAGTCATTCTGCCAAAAGTGCAGGTGGCAGTTTACAGCTAAACACAGATGTGCCCTATGTATGTGGCTTGAAATAAACATGACTGTGTAAACTGGCACATGGTTGTATGGTGTGTACACAGAACTTGTGTTGAGACAGCAGCAGTTTCATGTGGTACCAGCTATGTAACAACCAAACAGGGCTGTAACCAGTTCAGCGGATATTTCAAATGTGCTGTGTAAAGCTACAATCAGTCATTCAGAGTCACACATGACTAATGCACAGTGGGTCTACTCAGAAGCAGATAACAGCACTATAGATTCCGTTGTGAAGCACCTTGGGCTGGTCTCTGAATGGCATACACAGAACTTGTGCTGAGACGGCAGCAGTTTCATGTGGCACCAGCCATGCAACAACCAAAGAGCGCTATCAGTACACCACTTCCATGGATATTAAAAATAAGTGCTATAAAAGGATACAGTCACTCATTCAGAATTGCGTGCAACATGTGCACAGTGAGTCTGCTCGAAAGCAGAAAATAGCACTATATATATCTATATATTGATCGCTTTTATATAGCGCTATTTTCTGCTCTTGAGCAGACTCACTGCGCTCGCATGTGATTCTACAGGAGTGAACAGCTTTTTATAGCGCGTTTTTGAATATCCACCGAAGTGGTGTACTTACAGCGCTGGCATGGCTGGTGCCACATGAAACTGCTGCCATCTCGGCGCGTTCTGTGTACACCATACAACCATGTACCGTGTCACTTCATGCAAAGCCACATACGTAAGGTGTATGCGTGTTTAGCTGTAACCTGCCACCTGCGCTTTTGGCAGAATGACCGGGATCTTTTACGTAACACAGGGGTGGAACGGACACCGAAATAAGAGTCAGCACAGAAAGTTGACCCTGGAGAAGAAAATTCTCCCGCCACTCCAGCAGGGATTCGAACCCACGACCTTTTGATCACGAGTCCGGCACTCTAACCACTGAGCTATCCCCTCTCCCCGCTATATAAGATTAGCATAGCACTATATAAAAGTGATGAATAGCACTATATAAAAGCAATGAATAATAATAATAATCTGGAGATGAGGTGCTGAACAAGTGTTCAAAGGAAGGAAAGGTCTGTACCTTGCAGATCTGGGTTGACGGGGCCATTGAGGTCGGGGTACTCGATGATCAACCGCTCCCTCTCCTTGGCTTCCACCAGCTTCTCTTCCATCGCCTTGATCTGGGCCTCTGTCTCCAGGATGCTCTGCTCCAGGGACCCCTTCTCCTCACTCAGGCTCCTGATGATGATCTGATCAAGGAAGAAGGAGTGGAAGTTCATAATTATGTGGAATACCTTTGCATTGAAGTAAAATGTCTGGAAAATGAATTTTTTCAACATTCATCCAAGACTTGACATAATTATGTGGTGTTTTTGTTGTTGTTGTTGTTGTTTTAATTTTAGTCAATTAAAACATGACTGGGTGGGTGGGGGGGGGGGGGGGGGGAGACAGAGACAGACAGACAGACAGGTAGGCAGGCAGACCAACAAACAGATGGGCAGACAGACAGACAGACAGGCAGGGAGGTTCTGTTATGAAGTCACTGCAAATCATTATTCCTAGGAACTGTCTTGCTCATCTAACTGCAGATACATTTGACCATCTCTCACCATTTGCTTTGTTCCTTTGTCAAACTTGCTGTGTGTAACCTGTCCACTACAGTCTTGTTTTACATTGTCTTTGAAAGAGGCTGGCTCACCTCCTGTTTGAAAGGCTTGCTCACCTGTTTGAAAGGTTTGCCCACCTGTTTGAAAGGCTTGCTCACCTGTTTGAAAGACTTGCTCACCTCCTGTTTGAAAGGCTTGCTCACCTGTTTGAAAGGCTTGCTCACCTGTTTGAAAGGCTTGCTCACCTCATGTTTGAAAGGCTTTCTCATCTGTTTGAAAAGTGTGCTCACCTGTTTGAAAGGCATGCTCACCTGTTTGAAAGGTTGGCTCACCTGTTTGAAAAGCGTGCTCACCTGTTTGAAAGGCATGCTCACCTGTCTGAAAGGCTTGCTCACCTGTTTGAAAGGCTTGCTCACCTGTATGAAAGGCTTGCTCACCTGTTTGAAAGGCATGCTCACCTGTTTGAAAGGTGTGCTCACCTGTTTGAAAGGCTTGCTCACCTGTCTGAAAGGCTTGCTCACCTGTTTGAAAAGTGTGCTCACCTGTTTGAAAGGCATGCTCACCTGTTTGAAAGGTGTGCTCACCTGTTTGAAAGGCTTGCTCACCTGTCTGAAAGGCTTGCTCACCTGTTTGAAAAGTGTGCTCACCTGTTTGAAAGGCATGCTCACCTGTTTGAAAGGCTTGCTCACCTGTTTGAAAGGCTTGCTCACCTCCTGTTCCTGCTTCTCCTTCTGCAGCTGCTGGGCGAGTTGCTTGGTCTCCTGCAGACTCTCCTCCAGTCCCTGCTTCTCCTCCTCCAGGTCATTGACCTTGTCGCGCAGGTCCTCGTTCTCCTGTCCAAGCTCTCGCACACGCTCTGACAGTGACTCCTGCTTCGCTTGTACTTGCTGAGGGCACACACACACAAACACAGATGCACGCACACACACACACACACACACACACACACACACACACACACACAACACGCACACACGCACATACACACATGCATACATCCAAGTAAAACAGTATTACACATGAACAAGAGATTCAAAAGAGATGAGCTTCCCAACTGTCAATGGCATTCATACTGTATAAAGAAAGCAACACTGATATGTAACACACTGGTACAACCTGCTGATTACAAAAGCTTCAAATGTGCAGTTGTATTTAAAATCTAAATGTATGCACAGGTACTGCTGGTGTTGAGCAGCACTCTACACATACCTGCTTGTGCTGACTGTTCACTCTAATTAACCACAACGGTTGACTGGGCGTAAAACACCAACTTACTTACATACTTGTGCTGAGCTGCTGCTGAGCGGCACTCCGCACATACGTACTTGCTTGTGCTGAGCGGCACTCTGCACATACGTACCTGCTTGTGCTGAGCGGCACTCTACATAATTGCACCTGCTTGCACTGAGCGCACTCTGCATACCTGTACCTGCTTGCACTGAGCGGCACTCTACAGACATGTACCTGCTTGCGCTGAGCAGCACTGTACATAATTGCACCTGCTTGCACTGAGCGGCACTCTGCATACATGTACCTGCTTGCGCTGAGCGGCACTCTACAGACATGTACCTGCTTGCACTGAGCGGCACTCTACAGACATGTACCTGCTTGCGCTGAGCGGCACTCTACAGACACGTACCTGCTTGCGCTGAGCAGCACTCTACAGAAACGTACCTGCTTGTGCTGAGTGGCACTCTACAGACACGTACCTGCTTGCGCTGAGCGGCACTCTACAGAAACGTACCTGCTTGCGCTGAGCGGCACTCTACAGAAACGTACCTGCTTGTGCTGAGTGGCACTCTACAGACACGTACCTGCTTGTGCTGAGCGGCACTCCTGTTCTTGCCCTGCTCCTTGGCCAGGGTCTTGGCCGTGGCCTCCAGCTGGGACTGGGTGTCGGACAGCTGCTGTCGCAGGACGCTCACCTCCCTGTCCACTCCCTCCAGTCTGCTGACCAGCACCGACTTCTCCTCCAGCTCCCTCTCCAGCTGCTGGCCTTTCAACTCTGAACAAGGAGAGAGGTGTGCTGCGTCATTCGCAAAGGCAGACTGAGTTTGCGGACAAAACTCTAAACATACATATATAATGCAAATGTAAATTTCTCAAAAGTTAACCAGCAATATATCCTTTCAGGTGTGCTGTGTCGCCATTTGTTGCTCTGAATTCAATGTGTCTTTCTGCAGTCTGAGATGTGGAGGGTGGGGTGTGGGTGGGGTGGGGTGGGGGGTGGGCGGGGGACAAGGGGGAAGAGACAGAGGGAAGAAGAAAGAAAAGTAGAGAGAGGGACAGGGGGGGGGGGGGGGGGCAGAGAGAAAGAATGTGTGTGTGTGTGTGTGTGTGTGTGTGTGTGAGAGAGAGAGAGAGAGAGAGAGAGAGAGAGAGAGAGAGAGAGAGAGAGAGAGAGAGAGAGAGAGAGAGAGAGAGAGAGAGAGAGAGAGAGAGAGAAAGAGACAGACAGACAGACAGACAGACAGACACAGAGAGAAAGAGACAGAGAGACAGAGAGAGACACACACAGAAAGAAAGAGACAGAGAGAATGACATGTTTGCATGTGTGCATACATGTGTGCATACATACATGCATGCATACCTGTGTGTCTGTACATGCGTCTGTATGTGCACACATGTGCAGCTGCAAAGGGAGATAACTGGATCTAACTGCGCCAGACATGACAGAGTGATGCACTCTTTCAATGGTCTAGATGGAGCAGGTGTTGCTAGAGCTGGCAGATAAATGCCTTGACCAAGAAGACCCGGGACAGGTCTCACAGAGGGACAGCTGCTGGCAAGGGGTGTGTCTGCACTCTGCAGTGTAACGTACAGACCATCAGGGACAGGCAGATGTCTGAGACTGAGGTCACTCACAGACGGCAAGTCTCACAGGAGGGTGGGCTTTCATTGTGTTTTTTTATTTCATCCACAAAACCTGTCAAAACACTTGGTGTGGATGCAGACATTGGGCCTTTTGTCTTCACTTTCAGACTGAGCTGGTTTTAAATGTAAAGGCAGACTTGAGTTTGCAAACAAAACCCCATGATACATGCAAATGTAAGCAAATGTAAATTACTAAAAAAGTTAACCAAGAATATATCCTTTCAGCATGATCACACTTCAGACCATACAACCATACGCGCTTATACTACCCCTGTAGCCTCCACAGTGGCAGCAAAAGACTGCTTACCCCACTGATGCAAAGCTGCTTCTAGCTCCGTGGATTGCGCCTTATGCTTGTCCAGTTCGGTGGCCAGAGCAGTGTGCTTTCGGAGCAACTCCTCTTTCTGGCGGTGAAGGTCAGCCAAGGTGAGCTCATGTTGCTTTTCCTTTTCTTGGAGCTTTACCTGTAAAAGGTTTATTAATAATAATAATAATAATACATAAATTTTCTATAGCACTATTCCCCGCTGAGCGAGCTCAACGCGCTTGTTCACATACATGTACATAATATATTACATTTACATTTACTAACATATCATATACAAGCAATCGCAAAATACATACTTAATAAATTACACTAATATAAAACAAGTACTTGTAAAATGGTGCATAAAACAACTGTTACAAAACAGAGACGTTACAATAATTTAAAACAGGTACATAATTATAAAGCAGTGTACTAAGTAATTAATGGAAAATCCCCAATCAGCAAGCAAAAAGAACAATTTCCTCTTGGTTTTGACATACTTATGACTTTAGCAGTAAACTTCAGTACAACTTTCAGACTATCACAGCTGAACCTTATGGTGGTCAATGCATAAACAGTTTGTGTGGAATGAGGTACAGAGTTACCAGTATTTCTTTCTTCTCTCAGCTAAGATGACTTAAACCTTTCAGCCCTGTGGACACAGACTGTGCAGCACTCGGAGTCTGACCATTTTTGAGCCTACAGTTCTAGGTGCAGTATGCTTCATATAATTATCGCTCAATACTTTAACAGTACTCATAGCGCATCACTCACATTTCACATGCTTAATAAATAAAAAGTGCTGTTTACTATGTATGAGTTTCTCCATTAAGAAGCTTTTACTACCAGTTGGAAGACAAACAATAATAATAATAATAAATAATTCTTATAAAGTGCTATTCTCTTATCAGAGTTAAACTCACTGTGCTGTACAAACATCTTATGACAAAAACCACACTAACATACATTTCAACCAAACAGAACCTTAAACATTGTAGTCTGCCATTATCACCTATCGAACAATAATTATGTCACACGCACACACACACACACACACACACACACACACACACACACACACACACACACACACACACACACACACTAATAACAATACAATGCCTAATGAACTAGTTTTTGATGAAAAATCCAGGGTGATGTCAATGATATGGTTCATTTACCTTGCTGATTTCACCACTAGTCATTGCAATGATGTTTCATCTGACTGAGACCTGACATATTTGATAGCTGGATCAAAATCTTTCTCCTCATAACTGTAAACATCATTCAAAGTTTGCTTGGACATCAAATGCTTACGTCTGCTTATACCGATGACCAGCATATTTTTGGAGCAGCCTTCACACATGCAATGCCAAAGGAAATGCTGATGGAGTAGCATCCCTTTACTCATAACTATGTATACTTTCAGAGCAGAATATTTTTGGAGCAGCATATTTTTGGAGCAACATATCTTTGGAGCAATCTTCACACATGCAATGACATGGGTATTGCTGATGGAGCAGCATCCCTTTACTCATAAATGTGCATACTTTCAGCGCGGCAAACCAGTTTCTTGCAAAAGGATTCAGCACCTGTAGGTTGTACAGATGCAGATGCTGGGACCATTCCAAGTGCCTGTAGACTATACAGGTACAGGGCTGAAGGAATCAAACTGTGGACCCGCTACTGTGGAACAGTGATACAAGAAAACGTACGCATTATTATAGCTGATA
>OY757552.1:783794-785180 GCA_963584105.1 Alviniconcha strummeri
TTTTGTAGTGGGGGTCTAGTCCTTGGATAGGCAAAACAAATACAGTCATTATATTTTTCAGTTTGTTAATAGCTAGTACTGTTTCAGTATATTTAAACAAAGTGCTTTCCGTACTGGTGCAACTCTATTCGGCTAATTGTGAATCTCCACCTTCGAAAACACCTTCTAGCATTATTTTCCTTTCAGAGAAAAGAACCATGACGACTGGCTGCAATTTTAACTCAAGAAACATGTCCAGATATTTTAAACAGCTAAAAAGAAAAGAAAAAAGAAAAAGAAAAAAGGTGTTTACAACTAAAAACATTTTGAATAAAGCTTCATTGTTTTTCAACTGTTTTGAATGGGAACGCAACTCCCAAAACAAAATGACACCCTTGAACACAAAGAAAGACTATGGACAAATGGTTACCTATATTCAGTGTTATTCAGAACAGCTCGTAACGTGTAAAGAATGAAACACTTTTGACCAACGGTGTGAAGCTAGGAATGCCGCCGCCATGTTGCTATCAGACGCTTTTCAGATTATTTTGACATTTCCGGTAGGGGAAACAATTCTCGTGTAACTCAGCCTTTGAACCTTGAACTTCGACTGATCAGAGCGATTAGCAGACGATGGCACTTTCGCCAGTTGTTTTCAGCGATGTTTTGAAAGCTTGTGAGCGCATCGCACCTTATTTAAGCAGAACACCAGTTTTTACGTGCTCTACAGCAGATGACATCGCGGGTAGAAAACTGTTCTTTAAGGCGGAAAACTTGCAGAAGACGGGTTCGTTCAAAGCCCGAGGAGCTCTCAATGCTGTACGTGAACAAGGGAGGTTTTGATCTTAATCTTGATGTGATGCACACTATAAATAGTGCGATACGCTGACAGGACCCACAACATAGTTCAGGAGCTGTGTGAGAGTCGAGGCGGCCGTCCTGGGCTGTCCGTCCTAACGAGCCATATGGTTTTCGTGGATGTAAAGCTATATTGCACCATGCTTCGGCATTGGTCTCAGCTTGTCCCTAATATGTCAGCCGACATCCGTGGACATTAAGCAGCACTACCTACCTACATGAGCCAATGTGAGCCGGTTTGGCCTAGCGGTAAGGCGTTAGGCTGGTAAGGACCTCGGTTCGATACCGCTTCGGCTGTCCTTTCTCTTCATAAAAAGTTTGTGGTTTGTGGTCTTGTGACTTTGTCTCTCACAATTATGAAACATTAAAATGGCTCTCATCACTGCCCATCTTAATGCAGGAATCATTCTGGTGGTGACAGTGTAGCGATAGGTATATAATCTCCCTCTCCCCCCACCACCGTACCCTCTTCCCCCTCTTCTCCCCATTCCTGATAAGCCTTGTGGTTTCTGTGGACGTTAAGCACCACGTTTACTTACTTACATGACC
>OY757552.1:790380-799300 GCA_963584105.1 Alviniconcha strummeri
GTACTTGTCACATCCACACACCACCCTAAGTCCCACAGTACTTGTCACATCCACACACCACACTAAGTCCCACAGTACTTGTTACAACTTACATCCACACACCACACTAAGTCCCACAGTACTTGTCACATCCACAAACCACAGTGACTAAGTCCCACTGTGAAAATTGCTTGTCACATCCACACACCACACTAAGTCCCACAGAGCACAGTACTTGTTACATCCTCACACCACATTGACTAAGTCCAACAGAGCACAGTACTTGTTACCTCCACACACCACACTGACTAAGTCCCACAGTGCACAGTACTTGTCACATCCACACACCACACTGACTAAGTCCCACAGTGCACAGTACTTGTCACATCCACACACCACACTAAGTCCCACAGTACTTGTCACATCCACACACCACACTGACTAAGTCCCACAGTGCACAGTATTTGTCACATCCACACACCACACTGACTAAGTCCCATTGTGCACAGTATTTGTCACATCCACACACCACACTAAGTCCCACAGTACACCACACTGACTACGTCCCACTGTGCACAGTACTTGTCACATCCACACACCACCCTAAGTCCCACAGTACTTGTCACATCCACACACCACCCTAAGTCCCACAGTACTTGTTACAACTTACATCCACACACCACACTAAGTCCCACAGTACTTGTCACATCCACAAACCACAGTGACTAAGTCCCACTGTGAAAATTGCTTGTCACATCCACACACCACACTAAGTCCCACAGAGCACAGTACTTGTTACCTCCACACACCACACTAAGTCCCACAGTGCACAGTACTTGTTACATCCTCACACCACATTGACTAAGTCTTGAGCATCGTGCACACTGCATACAAGTCAGGTGGTCAGTTGATTCAGTTAGTGCCTGGCTCGTCTGTTGGCCAGCTCACCTATGCGCTGTAGATGTATATGTGCATGCATGTGTGTGTGTGAGCGTATGCATGTGTGTGTGTGTGAGAGAGAGAGAGAGGGGGGGGGGGGTTGGTGTAAACACATTCTCTCATTCATTTACTCATTCATTCACTTATTCATTCCCACTCATTCATTCACTTACTGGCTCAAATCAATCGTTCATAAATCAGCAGTTCATATAAACTTTTATTACTGACTTTCTATTTTCACCTTGACTTTTAGCTGGCCATTAACTTACTCAAGTCAGTTATTTGTAGATCAGCAGTTCATATGAACTTTTATTACTGACTTTCTAATTTCACCTTGACTTTCAGCTGGCCATTCACTTACTCAAGTCAGTTATTTGTAGATCAGCAGTTCATATAAACTTTCACCTTGACTTTCAGGTAGTCAGTTACTTGATTCACTCATTTGTAGATCAGCAGTTCACATCAACTTTCACTTTGACATTCAGCTGGCCCTTCAGTTACTCAAACCAGTCATCTGTAGATCAGCAGTTCATATCAAGTTTCACCCTGACTTTCAGCTGGTCAGTTACTAAAATCAGTCTTTTGTAGATCAGCAGTTCATATCCACTTTGGCTTGACTTTCAGCTGGTCAGTTACTCACTCAGGTCAGTTATTTGTAGATCAGCAGTTGATAAACACTTTGGCTTGACTTTCAGCTGGTCAGTTACTCACTCAAGTCAATTATTTGTACATCAGCAGTTGATATCAACTTTGGCTTGACTTTCAGCTGGTGGTGGAGATGGCGGCCGGGGCCGGTGTTGCCGCCAGCTTGTCCTCAAAGATGAGAGCCCTGGACCCCGCCATCAAGAAAGTGGGCGTTATTTTGTGTGGAGGAAACATTGACCTGGATCACCTCCCTTGGTAGTCGTCTGCCTCCAGTGATGACTGTTTTGTTTAGATTCACTGGTGATGCCGTGGACTTGTTGTTGTTGTTGTAGCATTCCCCAGCCGATACTCTAGGGGTCACCCAGTACATGCAGTTGTACATTGATGTATTCCTTATGGTGAGAGTACGGGTCACCCAGTACATGCAGTTGTACATTGATGTATTCCTTATGGTGAGAGTATGGGTCACCCAGTACATGCAGTTGTACATTGATGTATTCCTTATGGTGAGAGTATGGGTCACCCAGTACATGCAGTTGTACATTGATGTATTCCTTATGGTGAGAGTATGGGTCACCCAGTACATGCAGTTGTACATTGATGTATTCCTTACGGTGAGAGGACTGGTCACCCAGTACATGCAGTTGTACATTGATGTATTCCTTACGGTGAGAGGACTGGTCACCCAGTACATGCAGTTGTACATTGGTTAATGTCTTCTTTACGGTGAGAGGACTGGTCACCCAGTGCATGCAGTTGTACATTGATTGATGTATTCCTTATGGTGAGAGGACTGGTCACCCAGTACATGCAGTTGTACATTGATGTATTCCTTATGGTGAGAGTATGGGTCACCCAGTACATGCAGTTGTACATTGATTGATGTATTCCTTGTGGTGAGAGGACTGGTCACCCAGTACATGCAGTTGTACATTGATGTATTCCTTACGGTGAGAGGACTGGTCACCCAGTACATGCAGTTGTACATTGATTGATGTCTTCTTTACAGTGAGAGGACTGGTCACCCAGTACATGCAGTTGTACATTGATGTATTCCTTATGGTGAGAGGACTGGTCACCCAGTACATGCAGTTGTACATTGATTGATGTCTTCTTTACGGTGAGAGGACTGGTCACCCAGTACATGCAGTTGTACATTGATGTATTCCTTATGGTGAGAGGACTGGTCACCCAGTACATGCAGTTGTACATTGATTGATGTATTCTTTACCGTGAGAGGACTGTATGTGTAACTGGGTTTTATTCCCCGGCCACATGGGTAGCCACGTGCTGTCTTTGGACAATTTCCACGGAGTAACGTGTGAAGCCTGTTGACACTTGCTGGAGATATGTGTAACCACAGACAAGAGAGTGGGCTGTGTTATACTTTGCTTACAGGTGTTCAGTGATACTTAAAACCTGTGCTGTACTCAGGGATTCATGGGGGGCGGGGGTGGGGGGGGGGGGGGGTAATGTGTGTAGCCACAGACAAGGGTTTGGGGTGCATTATACTGTGTTTACAGGTGTAGATACTTAAAACCTGTGCTATACTCCAGCATTCAGTGGGGATGTGTGTAGCCACAGACAAGGGTGTGGGCTGTGTTACGCTGTGTTTACAGGTGTTCAGCGATATTTAAAACCTGTGCTGTACTCAGGCATTCATTTCTGTGATTACCTTTATATACACCAGTCTTTATTATCTTTATTACTTTTATAATGTTTTTATTGCTGGTGTGTGTATAATCTTTTTTTAATGTGTGTGTGTACGTGTGTGGGTGCATGCGTGGGTGCGTGCATGTGTGTGTGTGTTTGTGTGCGCGTATGTGTGTGTGTATTTGTGTGTGTTGAACTCAGCTGAAGTTGCTGACAGTTTTGTTTCAATAAATATTACCAAGTGGTTAACCTGGACATATTTTGCTCTTAGTGTTCATAAATACTGTGTGAGTGTGCATGCGTGTGTGTGTGTGTGTGTGTGTGTGTGTGTGTGTGTAGTGTTGTGTGTGTGTGTGTGTGTGTGTGTGTGTGTGTGTGTGTGTGTGTGTGTGTGTGCATGTATGCATACATGTGTGTGTGTGTGTGTTGGGGTGGATGTGTGTGTTGGGGTGTGGATGTGTGTGCTATTATTTATCCCATTGATTATTGATTTGCTCTTGTATGTGCCTAGTGCTGGTGTGTTCCTCACTAGGTCAGGTGACTGGTAAATATCTGTTATCGTTTTGATCACTGAAGTGCAGCATGCTATTGAGAATGTGGCGGTTGCTGACCCATCTGAAAACTGACCACAAAGCCCTGTCAAGGATAGTTCAGGGCCAAACAGTAGTTGTACAGCACATCCCACAGACCAACACAGATTTGCGGGGATAGCTCAGTGGTTAGAGCTCCAGTCTCGTGATGAGAAAGTCGTGGTTTTGAGTTGTGGCAGGAGAATTTGCTTCTGCATGATCAACTTTCTGTGCTGACCCTTATTCTGGTATTTGTTCCACAACTCATGTTACATACCTGTCAACCTATACCAGTATAAAATATATAAAATCATTATTTTGGGGGGATATGGCCCTATTGGAAAATGGATACAGGAAAACATAATTTTCATGAGATTTTGTTGTTGTTTTAAACTGAGCAAAAAGACTGAAAACTGTCGAGTGAGTAGCCAACACATTCCATCGCCAAATGCACACTGACTGGCCTAGTGCAACAGGCTAAGAAATCTCATTGGAAGTGAGATTTAAAGTCACACGTGTGTATTTCAAACAACATTGCTTCTTCCTTCCACTGCCACTTGTGCCAGTTGGAATTCAAAATGCTGCTGCCACCAGCGAAAAAACAAAAGACCCCGGCCTGCATAAGTGAAATACCAGTTCACAAACTCTGTACTAAGGTTTACTCCCAACAGGGGTTGACAGCTTTGGTGTTACCACAGTAGCACATAAAAATCCTAGCCATCCTTCCAAAAGTGCCAGTGGCAGTTTACAGCTAAACACACATGCATCTTAGGTATGGCTCTGAAGAAAGTGACGCTGTAAACTTAGATGGATTTTTTTTTTTTTAAGTGGGAAAGGCTACAGTCGCTTATTCAGAATCACCTGCGACAAGAGCTGAGTGAGTGTACCCGAGAGTGGAGAATAGCACCATATAAAGCAGGTAATGAGTGTAGGTGGCAGGTTACAGCTAAACACACATGCACCCTATGTATATATGTCTTGGAATGAAGAGACACTGTAAACTGGTGCATGGTTGTATGGTGTAACTAGAACGTGCACTGAGACAGCAGCAGTTTCATGTGGCACCAGCCATGTAACAGCCAAATTGCACTGTAAGCACATCACTTCAGTGGATATTCAAAAACGTGCTGTAAAAAGCTCCTGCCATTCAGAATTACGTACGATGAGCCTGCTCAAAGGTGGAGAATAGCACTAAGTAAAAGTGATCAACAACAATTTGTCTCAGAGCAATATTGGTTGGGATGGAAATGCCAGGAAGCTGGTTTGTCAGGAGACGGACACCACCTAATGTGCTACTCTGTCGTTACAACAATGGTACAGGGTGGGATAGCTCAGTGGGTGGAATGTCAGACTGAAAAGCCAGGCACAATACTGATGGGGGTTCGATTCCCTGGTGTGGCAAGGGATTTTTCTTCCAAAGTCAACTTTGAGTGCAATTTTTTTATGGTGTCTGTACAGGCCTTATGTGCAATCACATGCATCAACATTTCTGCCCACTTTAAAAATCTGAAACACTGGCAGCCACGCCACCGTTTGAACATATAAAATTACTGCACACACAGGTTGGAATGGGTAGTGCTGCTCTTGCAGCTGCTGTAGCCTTACCCAGTATGTAAGGTGATCCAAACTGCCTGCACCTGATTCAGTTCCATTTGCCTGAGGTGTGCGTGTGTGTGTGTGTGTGTGTGTGTGTGTGTGTGTGTGTGTGTGTGTGTGTGTGTGTGTGTGTGTGTGTGTATGTGTGTGTGTGTGTATGTGTGTGTGTGTGTGTGTGTGTGTGTGTGTGTGTGTGTGTGTGTGTGTGTGTGTGTGTGTGTGTGTGTGTGTGTGTGTGTGTGTGTGTGTGTGTGTGTGTGTGTGTTGTATGCACTGAATCTTGAAAATATGTATAGTTAAAGAATGTGTGAGCACTTATAAGGCCTGTGTAGGTTAGGCGCTGAAAGTATCCATTATTATTATTATGATTATTGTCTAGGCCAGTCATGACTTAAAAAACAAAATTAGATATGGAAGAAAAGGTATGCTCTTTTACTGTGCTGATCATCTCCTTGCAGCATCAAGTATTTGTGGTCCTGCGAATGACAAGGTATTGCCCTGCTTTAGAATTAGCCATTTGTGTATTCATCTGTGGCATCCTAGAAAATTGTTTTTCCCGCAGACAGGGGGGAGAAGCATGTAAACTTAAATTAGAAGCTGCTATACAGTAGTTTCCCTTGGATATTTATCAGTATTTTCTTTCAATTTGTTTAGACTATTATTCACTTAACATTAATTTCAATAGCATTTTTCGATCAATGACTTCTGATAGGGTGTAGAAATGAATTTACAATCTGATAACGCAACAACACACTAAAAAGCATAGTCACAGTGGAAATGGTTATGTCCCTTGCATCGCTGCCACCAGAGGGGCGCATTGTTTGGCGAGAGTGCAAGATGGCAGCGACCAAGCGACTAGCCAGGGTAAACAAAAAATAGACGATTTCTGTTTAGTTAGAGTGTTGTTGGTAGTTTGAAACGGCTGAAACGTATCCGTGTCAAAGCTGATTACGATTGTGTGATTTCAGAAGTCTATTTGATCAAATTTGACTGAACTGGAACACTGAAATTTGCACGAACAAGTAACCGGCACATCCTGAACTGTCGATGGTTTAATTTCGCTTTTAAGTTTGATAAGGGAATTATGAAATGTATGGAAGTCATTTATGTTGTCATCACACATTCCATTACTTATCATTGAACTTTTAACAAAGAATTTAAAATTTATGCTTGTAAACAGCAGTGTTGTGAATGTTCGTAAACGTGCTATTTTTATGCCTTGGTCATCGTCATTTAATCGAGATCTTTCTGTACTGAACTTTCGCAGGAACTGGAAGAGCTGAGGAAATCTTCCCTGAGAGTATTTCGAGACATAGTTGTTGATGACTCCAATATACTCAACTGGCATGGACTTCTAGTGCCTGTGAGTTGATACGTGTATTTCAGTTTGATAGTATGTTTTGGTAAGACCGGTCACCATTTGTTAACTGGTGCAGTGGTAGTGGTAATGGTATTGATCGTTATTAGGCCATCTCGCCTCCGTGGACGTAAAGCAACATGAAAGCATTGCACAGTGGTAGACATGTTTTATGGTAGTTTGTGTAAAATTTAGTTTTATTGTGTATACACTGTGTGCTGGGTCTGAATTTAATAGTCTTTACACTATGACATTGACAGTGAATAGATCAGTTTTTTCAGCTATCTTCCTTATCAAAAGAGTGTGGTTTGTTGGCTGACACTGTGACAGTGTCAGCACTGTCATAGTAACATGCTGCAGATCCAGTGGCTAAGGGTTCCATTCCTGGCGGCAACAAGATTTTTCAGTTCTTCTGAGTCAGTGCTTGTGCAGACTTGTTAGTGCCTGTCTCTCCTTTGACACAGCATCCATTGAGATCATTCCACATATATGTCAAATTTTGTAACTGTCCAATATCCACCTTCCAAATTCAACAAGAGGTGACCAGTTGCTGGTGCCAAGGAAACACCTGTATTACTTCAATACTTGCTTAATACTAATAGTATTAGAACAGTGTCTACTCCTTATGGATTAATGGAAGAACAAGTGGCATGTTCATGTCTACAGAGAAGGAGTCTGTGAAAATGCAGGCAGATCTGTTGTAGTCAAAGTGAAGTTTATTGAAGTAGTAATGGTATCACTGCCAGTCATACAAGGTGCAGGGGTCCAGCTGGAAGAAAACTTCATCACCTTGTACTGTTGTAGTCACGTGAAATACAGTACTGGTTGTTTCGAAGCACAGAATTTGTGGTATTTAACACGTATGTCCATTATGACCCACAGCACAGTAACTTAAGTAAGTAATCAGGTTTACTTACAAACAGATGAGTCAGATTGTAACAGTGTTCATTATTTTTCTCTTTGGATTTGTTCTTTCAAGATTATGAGTAAAAAAAAAATGTTTTTAGATTATATATATATAAATATATATTTATATCATAATTCATATTTATAAATTAGTGAGTCATTTTGTAATCAGTGACTTAAAAAGGCTCCTTTCTTTCTTTTTTCCATTGATTTAAATCTCATCTTCAGTGTCATATGGCTGCAGATCTGTTGTAGTATGATCGTATGCTTGTTTTGTATTTAAACTGCTTTCAAAACATGATGTTGGAAATCACAGGAAAACCCACCATACAACAAAGGAGCCTTTCGCATTGAGGTCAACTTCCCTGCAGAATATCCATTCAAGCCCCCCAAAGTAACTTTCAAGACGAAGATCTACCATCCTAACATTGACGAGAAAGGACAGGTGTGTTTACCCATCATCAGTGCTGAAAACTGGAAACCAGCAACAAAGACTGATCAAGGCAAGTCCAGATTATACAACTGATACACGTGTGGTATCTACAGTGTGAACAGTTGGGTCGGGCGATGGGGGCCTAATGAAGTGTTGGTTGGAAAACCATGCAAATTGTGCCAGGATTGCACAGATTCTGATAAAGTGATACCAACTGTGCGGCCTCACTGTCACTGTGATGCCGGAGCTGTGTCCATTATTTTGCATGCAAATTATGCCAGGATCGCACAGATACTGAAATAGTGATACTGACTGACTGTGTGGCCTGACTGTCACAGTGATGCCAGAGCTGTGTCCACTATGACTATATATGTAATATGATTTTGACTGCATCAGACTGACTTTCTGAGTTGGTGACCCACCTACTAGTGTTTTGACACAGTTAGATTTAACATGGCGCCAGGTGGCACAGTCAGTTGGGTTAGGACAGATTTAACATGACACCAGGTGGCAGTCATTTGGGTTAGGGCAGATTTAAGATGGCGCCAGGTGGCACAGTCAGTTGGGTTAGGGCAGATTTAACATGACACCAGGTGGCACAGTCAGTTGGGTTAGGGCAGATTTAACATGACACCAGGTGGCACAGTCAGTTGGGTTAGGACAGATTTAACATGACACCAGGTGGCACAGTCAGTTGGGTTAGGACAGATTTAACATGACACCAGGTGGCACAGTCAGTTGGGTTAGGACAGATTTAACATGACACCAGGTGGCACAGTCAGTTGGGTTAGGACAGATTTAACATGACACCAGGTGGCACAGTCAGTTGGGTTAGGGCAGATT
>OY757552.1:799500-899091 GCA_963584105.1 Alviniconcha strummeri
ACCATGCAAACTGCACCAGTGACCCCACCTGAACACCCTGTGAAACCTCAGACCCACCCTAAACACTGCACCAGTGACCCCACCCCAACACCCTGTGAAACCTCTGACCCACCCTAAACACTGCACCAGTGACCCCACCCCAACACCCTGTGAAACCTCAGACCCACCCTGAACAACACACCTGTGACCACACCCCAACACCTTGTAAAACCTCAGATTCATTCTAAACAAGACGCCAGCAACCAACCAATCGGTTTGTAATGCTGTCTTGTTGTTTTAGTGGTCAGTTCCCTCATCACTTTGTAATGCTGTCTTGTTGTTTTAGTGGTCAGTTCCCTCATTACCTTGTAAGGCTGTTGTTTTAGTGGTCAGTTTCCTCATTACCTTGTAATGCTGTCTTGTTGTTTCAGTGGTCAATTCCCTCATTGCCCTCATCAACGACCCGGAACCGGAGCATCCACTGCGAGCAGAGTTGGCGGAGGAATACACAAAGGACAGGAAAAAGTTCATGAAGAATGCAGAGGAGTTCACAAAGAAACACAGTGAAAAGCGACCATGCGACTAACACTATTTTCCATGTCAGAGTTCCCAGCTTTGTAATCATTTACGGAGAAATGCACCGAACATGAAAGACAAACATGTAGAATGGGAGACAGATTTTCCTAAGTTCCCTGTGCAAAATAATAATGAAAGCCTTCTTGAGTCACGATTTTCTTCAGTGGTCAATTGATACAAACTGTGTACAATATGTTGTGATCATTTTCTGAACTATGTGTGGTAGGTGGGAGTGAACTTTTTATTTGAACAATTTGATTCAATTGGTGACGTTTGTGCACAAGTGGATGGCAGTAAAGTAGGACTGTCCATGTTTATTGAGCAGGTGTTGCCAAAATGGGTAAAGTTGTAGAGTATAGAGAGAGTACAACTTCTGTTTATGAATTTCAACAAAACATATATTTTATTGTCATACTTGTGATGTCATTTTGGATGGTGCCAATACATCATGCATTATGAATATGAAGCAGTGGATGAAGAGTTATCCATTAATTTAATCAACTGTATTTGCAGCAAGGACAGGCGTGCAGTTTTAAATAAACTGCTACCGTGTCAACTTGGTAACCAGCTATGGCTCCAGATTATAAAAAAACACACAAGGTGTATGCCTGCAGAACTGTGAAAAGAAATACAAATTCATCTGACCGGATACCAAAATGCTTCATGGTGAAACTCAAAACAGTATTGTGGTGATTTGTACAGCAAGTTTGATAGCAGCTAGTTTGAACGTTTTTGTCATGACATCACTCTAAACTTTGACATGCGTAAATAAATCATGTGAATGTATAATGATCAGTGTGTGCAAGAGCATATGTGGCAAACATGGCAATATAGGTTTTTTCTCAGTTAGATTTTTCCAGTTTTGTGTGACGAAAACCACTGTTGATCTTGAGACTGTCATACCAGTTGGTCAGTGTCACTGGAGTATTAAAAAGGTAAAGGTGAAACTAAAGACTGGGTTTTCCTGGTAAGTCAGGTTCAAACTGTACCTGTATGGTCTACATCTGCACACACAAAATGCTTGTCATTAGTTTGGCGTGTATTTATTTTTAGGGCCCTACCTAGCTTTGCAGAAACTTATTGGTGTTGGGTTTTTATTTTCAGATTATTTAAGTGAGATCTTTCCAGTTTTGCCTGATGTTGACACACCTACATTGAGTTTTACATTTTAAAACAATGAAAGCAGTTTAGGGAAGCCTTTGTTGAATTTCAGGGTCATCATGGTGTTGGAAAAAGTTGGAACTGAAAGTTGCATTTTGTAAACTAGAAAAAGTTGGAACTGAAAGTTGCATTTTGTAAACTAGAAAAAGTTGGAACTGAAAGTTGCATTTTGTAAACTAGAAAAAGTTGGAACTGAAAGTTGCATTTTGTGAACTAATCGGCACTTCCGCCGACCAGAATGTCGCAACTGATACTGTCCGTGAAAACCCAAAGTGTGGCGGACATGTTTTTGTCGCATTCTAAAGCAGAGTATGGGTAGATTTGGATCTTGAATAAAACTTTACAATAAGCGATGGGGCTTTTTCATTGGTGATGGCATAACAACTGCAGTCAGAGGAGGCAGATCCCATGCATTTGAATGGTGAACCAGGCTTGGATCATCATTGCTGATGAGATATCAGATGAGGTTGATTCGTCTGAAGCCTGTTCTTAACTAGGCGAATGTTTGTTCGTCGAATATACTTTGGACAGTTTGACGAACTATGATTCATTTCTTAATTGAACTTTTAGTTCGCCGAACATGGTTTGGACAGTTTGACAAACTTCACTTCATTCTTAATTGGCTTGAAATAAGATGCAAGCTTCGGCCCTAACTTATGGCAGACGCGCAGCAGACGGCATTCAGAATGTAGGCAAAAGTCAAGTCAATATACTTCCATCATCCCTCACAGGGTAATTCAACTAACTACTATCTCATTCTGGGTCCCAGAGACAAGGCTGTGCATCCCACAAGTCAACAAATTAAAAAAAATCTCTCCGAAGCGAGTGAAGAACCTAGTCACACCATCATCCATTTTTATTTCTTCCTCATCCACAGGAGAGCTCTGCTCTCAGCCAATCAGAGGCAATGTTTGTTGAATAGTGCGAATGTTCCCAGAACATGTTGAGCAAAGCTTTTTGGACCCCGAATATAGCTTCATCACAGTTGGATGACTACTCCAAACTGTGTTCACGAAGCAAAAGTTCAGCCAGTTAAGAACCAACTATATTCGCCGAATACTCCCAACTATGTGCACGAACAAATGTTCGCCCATTTAAGAACGGGCTTTAAGAACACTGGATAATTTATTTTTGTCACCCAGTCACCCATGATGGTATAGCAGGGTGAATAAGAACAATGAAACGCAGTAGGAATGTTGGAGAAAACATGTTCCAAAGAGGCTCATTCCTTTATGCTGGCTTTTCTGTCTGCTGTCTTTTATTTTGTCTCCATCTTAAGACCGTAACTTCTGTTCTGAGAAGAACTGGAAAAAAAGAAGTTTGACCTTCAAGAATGGGTTTGTTTGGTCAAGTCCTACTTTTGTCATCTACTTTTTGTTTGTGCCACTGGCAGTAGTTCACGTGTTGAATGTGTGTTTGCCTTTATCCTAAAAAGATTTCTTGTTACCTTTCTTTGTTCCAACAATGCAAAACTCTGTGTACATAATTACTCGTCAAATAAAGGTATATATGTCCATGGGAGAATTTGATTTATAATCATGACTTGTGACTCTCACGCAAAAGTGGGTCTGTGTAATGACTATTTAGCAACAGTCCACTGCTCTGGGCAGCTGTTTGCATGAAAACACCAAGAGTTTTATTTCAGGGCCCGCTATCAAAGCGATGACAAGTCTCGCAGGACTGTAACCTCCGCTTGAGCTGCTTGTACTGTTGCTGTGACCATGGCCTCGTTTCACCTTCACAGTGAGGCTGCAAGTGTTAGTTCAGTTCAGTTCTGTTCAAGATGGTATCTATGGGCTCAGGAAAGCCCATAGGCACTGCACCCTGTCTCTCAGAAATTTCCCCGCCACCTTTGGAATAGTTCCAATGTTCGTCCGATTAACAGTGGCCCACTTTCATCCCTTCAAGGAAGATCGTCTAGTGCTTCCTCCTTCCATGCCTCTTTCCTCCAGGTGATCGATGGTGTGATGTCCTTAGCTTTCTGCCTTCAGGCAGTGTCTCAAGCTCCTCATCACTCCAGATTTTTGGAGAAACTAGCCGCTTGTGAGGGTTGCTTTGTCGACCAGTGTATCTGCTCAGTCATTTCCCTTCACTCCAGCATGTCCAGGAAAAATGTTCAAGCATCTGTTGCATGGAGCAGACCATGCGCAGAATGCTTTGGTGTGCATGCTGTGTTGATCATCAACACCTCCCCGCTTCACAGCGGGCTGTGACAAGACCCTAGTGCTGGCAGGTTTTTGTTTTCAAACAGCTTTTCAGTTTCACATGATGGTAAACGTACTTGGAGTTGAAACTATGCACGTTCATATCGGTTTCATAGACCCGGACTCGTTTCACTGTTGGAGAGGTCAGAATCAAATCTGTCGTTTTGGGGCAAGGTCCAGTTTCATGGAATTCAAGCTGAATCTACTGGTAACATCCACACAGCAGATCATGGACAGAGTGTGTTTCTGTGGCCTGGCCGTGTATTTAAGGGTGATTGCTGATGCATGTCTGGAATGGGCCAAACAGTTACCTTCCTCTTTTGGGGTCAGATCTTTAAAAGCCTGTACAACAGTCGCTGCCATCAAGTTCCACATGGTCACACGTCTTTTGATTACTGTAGCCTATTGTTGAGGTCACAGAAGATGTGAAAAGTATCGTTACAGCTGAGGATGTGAGTCTACTGGGCGTTTGCTCTTGTTGGAGAATGAAGGGGTACAAGTGCTTAGACGGTTAGGCCTTTAAAAAAAACAAAAAAACATTGTTGTCAGAGAGAGATATTTGTGTGTAGCATTGACCAAGTTTATATGTCAAAGTGGGTGCAAAAAGAGATTACCTGTCATTAGACAAAAAGAGTATCCTATGTTACAAGGTCGTGGTTTTTGTTTTAGCTGTATGACTCTTCAAAGCTGCATACTGTTGTTGTGAACTGACACTGCTACTCCTTGTCAAAATGCAGAACTTTCCTGTCTCTTGAAGTGTGAGTAATGTTCTCTTACCTTGACCATTTCTCATTTCAGTGTGTATTTTGTTGTGCAAGTGCATTATTAATCTACAAAAGAGAGAAAAATATGTTTTCGTATTCTGTGTGAAAGTGGTTTGCTAATGCTACATCTGTATAACCATGAATACAATAATACTGTGGGTCCCCCCCCCCCCACCCCCCCCCCACACACACACACACCTCACCCCAGGAGGATTTGTGAAGCTCATGGCATCCGTTAGCTAAGGTGTTATTAAATATATGCACTCAGACAGAATGCTGAAACACCTGTGCACCTTATGATCATAATGGGAGACTGATACACGCTAACCTGTAAGCAAGTAACTTGATTTTCTACAGCACCAATTTTAGAGCAAGGTGCAATCGAGAATATCACGACAAAAACCGTGCTTAACATAATCTTACACTGCAAGGGGGCTGCCTCGGATGCAGCAATGCCTTCATAATGCCATCTTCTGGAAAATGAAATGGATAAAGTTGTTTAAGCTAAAACTTTTTCTTATGAAGAAGGATCTTTAAAAAAAGATGGTTTCTAGACAAATGATCACCGGAAGCAGAAGCATTGGTTAGTTTGCATGGCTGCCAGAAAACGTCACTGGCCAGATAATAGTTCTGCGGTAGCAGTGGATGTTAGACACACTTTCCAAGCTTATAACTAATGTGGATGGTGATGCATCAGACACATACTTTTATATCTTCGTAACTTATTACAATTGACAACAACAACAAAAAGGTCTTAGTCTTGCCAAACTGACAGCTTGGAATATGAAGGATGAGAATAAACGGATCCCCCTGCCCTCCCCCCCAAAAAAACAACAACAACCACCCTACAACAACAGCAAAACACAAAACTGCAAAAACCCAAGTTAAAAACCCCACAACTTCAATATATTCTAATAAGTAATAACTTGAGCTGTGCAATTTTATGCCCTGTTCATAAAAGAATGATCCTCATGTCAGAGCAGAACTTAAACAATAAACCCCAATTTCATGTTTGTGTTACTTTATAGCTTTTAAAGTTGCCCTTGGAAGCGAGTGACTAGAGGGCTGCAGTTGCCGACAGTCCCCGGGACTAGAGGGCTGCAGTTGCCGACATCCCCCGGGACTAGAGGGCTGCAATTGCCGACAGTCCCTGGGACTAGAGGGCTGCAGTTGCCGACAGTCCCTGGGACTAGAGGGCTGCAGTTGCCGACATCCCCCGGGACTAGAGGGCTGCAGTTGCCGACAGTCCCTGGGACTAGAGGGCTGCAGTTGCCGACGGCCCCCGGGACTAGAGGGCTGCAGTTGCCGACAGTCCCCGGGACTAGAGGGCTGCAGTTGCCGATAGCCCCTGGGACTAGAAGGCTGCGGTTGCCAACAGCCCCAGGGAGCATTCTCAGTAATGTCCTGTATGGAAAGCTGGCCACACTGTTTGGCCTGCAAGGCGCAGTGAATGAAAGACGGGTGCATTCCAAACAAGGCATTCAGAATAAGTTACGGTACACGTTCATGGATGATGGAAGATCTCAGCAGCAGTCGGATGAGTCAAGTTATATAAGTCTGAATGCTGGAATCCATGCAAATCATCGCGCATTTCACTAGTCGACATAGTGCGACATGGTGGTCCGACTGAAAGCTTGTGGGAACTTAACTATGGGAGGTGCGGCCTCGTGCGCAGCGCATCGTGGATTGTTTTAAATATTATCTTCATGTTATATGAAGCAATCTTTTTATGTTATATGGGCACATTGATTTCCATGTTTTGTTCTGAGTGTGAATTAACAATTTTTCCCTATAGGCAAGTACGTATAGTGTGGATGTTCATATAATCATACCTTAGAATTCAGGACAATTTTCGTGTTGGGACTAGATTTGGAGCACATCTGTTTAACGCAGCAAAAACTGTAAACAAATCCACTTTTAATGTCTGATACACTTTTTGTGAATACTTCATGCTGATCACAGACTAGTGCTCCACTCACACAGACTATTTATGCAGGTTACATGCTTTCATTGAAAGTGTCTGGCTTTGGTTACATCATGAATAAACCAACCAACAACAACAAAAATGGTGTTTGTCAGGTCAGCTCTGATCAGTGTTTGTGGTGTTGGTTGTGACAAACAGTGTTTGTGATGTTGTTTATGATGATCAGTGTTTGTGGTGTTTATGATGATCAGTGTTTGTGGTGTTGGTTATGATGATCAGTGTTTGTGGTGTTGTTTATGATGATCAGTGTTTGTGGTGTTGATTATGATGATTGGTGTTGGTTATGATGATCAGTGTTTGTGACGTTGGTTATGATGATCAGTGTTTGTGGTGTTGGTTATGATGATCAGTGTTTGTGGTGTTGGTTGTGATCAGTGTTCGTGGCATTGGTTATGATGATTAGTGTTTGTGGTGTTGGTTATGATCAGTGTTTGTGGCACTGGTTATGATGATTAGTGTTTGTGGTGTTGGTTATGATCAGTGTTTGTGGTGTTGGTTATGAGGATCAGTGTTTGTGGTGTTGGTTATGATGATCAGTGTTTGTGATGTTCGTTATGATCAGTGTTTGTGGTGTTGGTTATGATGATCAGTGTTTGTGGTGTTGGTTATGATGATCAATGTTTGTGGTGTTTGATGATCAGTGTTTGTGGTGTTGGTTATGATAAGTGTGGTGTTGGTTGTGATGATCAGTGTTTGTGGTGTTGGTTATGATGATCAGTGTCTGTGGTGTTGGTTATGATGATCAGTGTCTGTGGTGTTGGTTATGATGATCAGTGTTTGTGGTGTTGGTTGTGATGATCAGTGTTTGTGGTTTTGGTTATGATCAGTGTTCGTCAGTTTTGGTGTTTGCTATGATGATCAGGGTTTATGGTGTTGATTATGATCAGTGTCTGTGGTGTTGGTTGTGCTCAGTGTTTGTGGCGTTGGTTGTGATGATCAGTGTTTGTGGCACTGGTTGTGATGATCAGTGTTTGTGGTGTTTGATGTGATGATCAGTGTTTGTGGTGTTGGTTATGATGATCAATACTTGTCACTTTTGGTGTTGGTTATGATGATCAGTGTTTGTGGCATTGGTTATGATGGGGGGGGGGGGGGTATCACTGGTATGGGAGTGTAAAGTGGTGACCATTGTATCAGAGAACTACCTGACAAACATGGACACAGCTGAGTTTATGTCACCCTTCCTTTATTTAACATGGAGCTAGAGGTTTGTTTGCTGCAGCAATCTTTTAGCATTACTGCATTAAGTAGCACCATGGCCAGGGTTGGTACATATGACCCTGCCTTGTTCTCTTGGCACCCTGTCACCACCACTCAACACCTCTCCTGAAAAAACTACTGGCTTCCTATTGCATAACGTATTGAGTATAAAGTCACTTGTATGTGTTTCAGTGCTATAACTTGTATAAGTGGTTCTGGTCCTGCTTAACCCTCTGAACTGCTGCATGTCTACACTCTGTCTCGTACACTATGCTCTTCTTCCGACACCCACATGCTGGAAATCCAACAATACAAACGCAAGACTCATGGATTTCGCACATTCTCTTGCTTTGGACCCCACATTTGGAATTCACTCCCACAAGTCCTTAAACACTGCTCAACCCTGTCACCTTTTAAAGCCAAACTGAAAACCTTCCTCTTCTCACAATATTTCCATCCTAATATCAGTACCCAGTTTTTGCTACAGTCACTGTGTTTGTGCGTGTGTGTGTGCTTTATATAAATTGTTTTGGTAGGACTATGCTCTACATGTGTATAGAATATCATATTTAGGTTCATACGTATCATGTGAGCACTCAGGGCGTTGACGAGCACATGATAAATGTACATTATTATTATTACATACCAAGTTTTTACACTGAGTTTCATCTTGATAGGTTAAGCAGTTGGACACCAAATCATTCATGGTGTTGACACAGACTTTATTTATTTATGACTATTTTGCCACGTTTTGATCCAGTTGAAGGGTTTACGGTTGTTGCACACATTCAAAGATCGTGTATTTCTGTAACAATGGCATGTAGTGAAAGTGGACATATTTCTGAACTTTTCAAAAAACACTTGAACCTGATTTCATCCCGAAATAATCCTGTGTGGTTCACAGCACAAACTCCAGTTTCTAATTTGCATGCTGGTAGTTTCATTCTGGCCCTGCCTGTTCACAGAAGATCGGATGGCATCTGTACATTGTCAAAGTCACAAGAGTGACAATCACATCCAAATCTATGCTTTACCATTCTGAATGCATGCCTAGAGTATTTGCTCTTGTCTATTTGACCCCCCCCCCCCCCCACACACACACACACACCAGTATTCTCACAATACACATACAAAAATACAGTAAAATTTACATTTCTGCAATGTGTATTTTACTATCGTTTTTCGATCTTTCTGAGTGTTTTTTTCTTCATCCTCTTGATTTTGGCTGTGTTCTTTATCTGAAACAGAAATATTCAAATCAGTATGACATTTCATGCCCAAGAACTGTCGTTTCACTGGTACATTCAAACATGAGAGTGACGCTGGCAAATACAGGTCGTACACAAGTAATGCAAAGTAATGGGTGTGGGGATAGCTCAGTGGTAGATTTCCATACTCGTGGTCGAAGGATCACAGGCACATTCTTTTTTTCTTATATATAATAAAGCACACTAACGCATAAAAAATGACAAAGAATGATTACATAACTATTAACTGAATATGTAACAAAACCTGTGTAGGATATCACTACATAAGCATGCATCATAAATGAAATCAGAGAACAAAATGAAAACTGCACATCTATAAGTATAACTACAAGAAAACTAACCAAGCAAGGACAACAAAAAACATATTCTTGGCTGACACAAATAACACACACAAATCGCTGTACACACACACACACATGCTAACGTGACATACATGCATGCACATTTAGTGTTTTTTAAATAGAGACAAAATGAGCATAAACTATGAAAGCACACTGAATTGATGCACATGTTAAATAATAAATAATAATGCATTTTCTATAGCACTATTCCCCACTGAGTGAGCTCAACGCGCTTAATGATACACATGTACATAATAACTATATACTATTTACACACAATACATACATGATAAATTGTGCTAATATAAAACAGGTACTTGTAAAACAGCAGATTAAAACAACTATTATAAAACATAAACACATTACAATAATTTAAAACAGGTACATAATTATAAAGCAGTGTACAAAATTACTACGCTAAAACACACACACACATCACACATGTATCTCGCTCTCTGTTATTAGATGGAAAAGGAAAAAATCAGACAGCAAGAGACTTACCGGCTGAACAATCTCTGCTTTCCTCTCATTCTCCAGTCTTTTCTTTGCATTTTGCTCTCTCCGAAGACGTAACGCCTGTGTGAAATAAAATAGAAGAAAGCTGAATAATGCTGCACAAACCAACAATCAGCATCGTCACATATATATATATATATATAGAGAGAGAGAGAGAGAGAGAGAGGAAAAAAAAACAAGGCTCTCTATGACTCCTGTGCACCGCACCGTGCAGGAAGGACTTAGAATGGTGTCATGTAGAGAATGTATAACAAAGTCCAAGCATGTTTTTTAGTGGAAACGTTTTACTCCGAATTTTCGCCCTTGAGGGCTTCGTCAAGGCCCGGTTAGCTTGACTGATTCCTACAAAACGTAATTAGATTATATATATAGCTATTTGTTATTCCATGATGTTGGTGTCTGCCACTTAGCAGCTTTCTTTCATTAGTCTTCAAGATTATTATTCCGTCAGAGAAATTAACTCGGCTGACATCCTTCACCTGTTAATAGTGTTATGTGCTGGTGGTCACTGATGAGCTACTCAGCTAGCGAAATGTATGTCTGACCTATTATACCGACATAATAATGGTCTTCACCAGAATCATAGTTTTGATAAGCCCCCTCAAGTTTTGATACCCCCCCTCAAGTTTTGATAACCCCTTTCAAGTTTTGATAACCCCTCTCAAGTTTGGTAACCCCCCTCAAGTTCTGATACCGCCCCCCCTCAAGTTTTGATACCCCCCCCCCCCCAACCTCCCTTCAAGTTTTGATACCCCCTCTCAAGTTTTGATACCCCCCCCCTTCAGGTTTTGATACCCCCTGAAGTTTTGATACCCCCCTCATGTTTTGATAACCCCTCTCAAGTTTTAATACCTCCCCTCAGGTTTTGATACCCCCCCCCCCTCAGGTTTTGATACCCCCCTCAAGTTTTGATACCCCCCCTCAAGTTTTGATACCCCCCTCAAGTTTTGACCCCCCCCTCAAGTTTTGATACCCCCTGAAGTTTTGATACCCCCCTCATGTTTTGATAACCCCTCTCAAGTTTTGATACCTCCCCTCAGGTTTTGATACCCCCCCCCCCCCCTCAGGTTTTGATACCCCCCTCAAGTTTTGATACCCCCCCCAAGTTTTGATACCCCCCCCTCAAGTTTTGATACCCCCCTCAAGTTTTGACCCCCCCCCCCTCAAGTTTTGATACCCTCCTCAAGCTTTGATACCCCCTCTCAATTTAGATTTGGGACAGCAAAAATCTGATTAGGCTCTGAGACAAACTGATGCATCCGATATGTTTTTTATGGCAATGGGCCTCAGCTTTCTTTCCTTTAGTTTATTTTTTCTTGTTTTTCTTTTTCTTCGCCTGCTTCTGATCAAACTCTGTTACGTTCTTCTTGACTTCATGCCTAAGCAACCAATCATCTGCTGTTTTTTTGTTTTAGTTTTTTGTTTCTTTTTCTACACTTCAGCTTCAAGACATTGAGTCATTCTGCTTTCATGCATCCATGTCACAAACATTTTTATTCTAATCTCTCCACCCTGGCAAAAATCTGCCCCCCCCCCCCCCCCCCCCCCACCAATCATTTTCAACATGATTACAAAAATTAAAAAAACTCTAGAGGAGACTATAGATATATCAATCATATAGATATATAAAGCCCTTGCAAACAAGTTCATAGTTTTTCCTGTATTTAGTAATACTAATACAGTAATAGTCATACTTTGGCAATGTTACCTTTTTCAACAAGGTACCGTCAGTGACTACAAATTCATGTACTTTATATAAATGATAACAAAAGCTGTGTACTGAAAGTCTGCTGACAAATGATATTTTTACTTTTTCAAATTAACCTACACACACTCTACACTAATTCTGCTGGATCATCTCTCCAATCTCATAACATTAAGACACATTCAGTCAGCCACTGCATTTAAAACTGCTCTGAAGAAACATGTTTAAAACCAACTGCCAGCAAATTCTCTACCCCGTCCCTTCCCCACCCACCCCCCACACCCACACACGATGATGATGGTGAAGCGATGCTTAATGTCCTCAGATGTCAGTGGACATATTAGGGACAAGCTGAGACCAATGCCAAAGCACGGTTCAGTATAGCTTTACGTCCAGGGAAACCAGAAGGCTCGTTAGGACGGACAGCCCAGGATGGCCACCTCGACTCTCACACAGCTCCTGAACTATGTCACACACACACACAACTTATTCTTTTTATTATTCCAATTAACTGATGTGCTGTGTAGTGTGTGTGTGGTTGGACATGAGGGACTCCCCAAAAAACCCATCATGCACTAGAACCTCAAATCCACCCTTTAGACTTTAACTCTGCGCGTGAGATTTACCCTTTAAAATCCTTGGTAGGGAGTGAAAATACCCTTTAACACTGTCTAGCGGGTGAAGAGAGTCACCAAAGTACACATCGCAATGCAACACACGTTGAATTTGCTATGTTGTTGCTCCTGGCCCGCGTAACAGGGGAGCCAAACAAAGGAAAGTATTCAAAGGGAGGCAACTTCCATTAGCTTTGGGAGTGTCCCATTAGCTGTTTCCATCACTTCTGGATTTCCAGTTGCATGTCATGTTTGAAGATGTCACTCTTACAATTCAGATTTTCGTGCCAGTCGGGGTCAGATCCTCCCCCCAAGAAGAAAGTTAAGATGAAAAAAAGATGAAAAAAAAAGATAAAGAAATCAAAATGTACAACAAAAAGCAAATCTCGATACTCACACTCACAGGGCAATTTTCAGAATGCATGGCTGAGTCAACGTGGCTGCCTTATGTTTGACAGGGAAAGCCAAATATATGGTATGTGTATGTGGTTTTGCAAAAAATAGACTTTCAAAATCTATACCCTTTAGAATGTTTTGAAGAGGGTGAAAATACCTGTTAAAATGCCAAAACAGGGGTGAGTGCACCCTCTAGAGTCATGAAAAATGGGCAGCCCTGGCATGGTTTGTTTGCCACTCGAGACGAAGACATTACCTCTTGCTTGGCTTTCTTTTCGGCCTTGAGTTTCTGTTCCAGTGCTTTTGCTGCTTTGTGCTCTGCCTTCTTCTCCATCTTCACTGCCCATGACGTCTTCTGACTCGGCACTCGGGTCATGTCAGAAAATCTGCACAAAACATTCACACGCTCTTGGCTCAGCTGTAATAGTTACATTTAAACAATTAACTATTGTTCTATAAAATGTACCACTACAACAAGTAAAAGGCTGAGTGGTTGCTTGACTAATAAAAGTAATATCACAATAAATACATATTTTATAACACCTGTGAATGGATCATGATTGCCAAATGAAATGTATGTACCAGAACTGCAAATGGTCAAAGATGCACTAGCCAAGACTAGGGCTGTAAAAATGTAAACAGACAAAGATGAACAACAGTATCTAGATGAAAGCTGTCAATGTGATCGAAGATGATTAATAATAATAATACTTTAGTCACATAGAAGAAGATTCTCTATGAATGACTATTATAGTTTATAAACAGTATTATATTATAGCATTATAATAAAGATTATGTAATGAAAATGAAAATCACTATATTATGTGGGACCAAGAGCAAATAAGTATCAAAATTCAAATTCAAACAGCTCTGTCAATTTAGCAATGGAATAAAGGACACAACAGTTTTCAGTTGATATATCAGCTGATCTACTTTGTTAAAACACTAAAACTATTAAAAGCTGACATCAGTGGCATGTGTCAAAAGTATACGTAGCAGTCCACACACACATATAATATATAATGATATATGTCATGGGCCAGCCTTTTCCTGCTCATCATTGCCTTGGTAAAGCTGAGCAAACCAGCATGACTGCACCTTGAGCAGTTCAAATTTAAAGTTTTAAAAAAGTGCTTCTGTTGCATTGTAATTAAAACAACTTAAATAGAACAACCCTATGTGAACTAACACTAGTAACAGTTTCTACATTTTCAGGCAAAGGGTCCTTTTGGCTTTACTGGTTTTAGTTTTACATAGTCCATGCACTTGCCAGCCAACCAGCTTAAAGCAGCCACCTGTTTGATGCTATCTACACATGCAGTACAGCAAACTTATCCTATCAGTATCACCTCCCTTGGTCAGTCCTCTGTTTGCATGGAAAAACAAGATCAAATTCATATTTTGGTTCAAAGAAATGCCTGCATAATATTAATAATATTAATAATGCACTCTTTTAAGTTTTATAAACATTATACATGTGCTGTTTCTCCAAATTGGAGTACATATTTATTAAAATATGATGATGGATTTTTTCCCCTTCTTTTGTTCAGTAAATATAATACTATTATTAATCATCATTTAATGGGTGATAAAATGATATGATACAGGTTCGGTTGTGTTGCTTAATGTCCTCGGATGTCATTCGACATATTAGGGACAAGCTGAGACCAATGCCGAAGCATGGTTCAATATAGCTTTACATCCACGGAAACCAGAAGGCTCGTTAGGACGGGCAGCCCAGGACGGCCACCTCGACTCTCACACAGATCCTGAACTAGGAGTATGAGTATGACAGGCCTCAGTGATAAATTTGAAGGCGCTGGGGGGAGAGGGGGCAGCAACTGGGGTCTGTGGCGGGACATTGTTCCACAATCGTATTGCTGACGGGAACAGAATCATGTAACCACAAAGCGAACTACCACAAATGTATGCGAGGATGAGACGCTTTGAGTTTGACGGTTGCGAAGCCAAACTCGAGACCATTTTAAATATCAGTAACAGTCTAACACAAAGAACGAGACTGTTTTATTACCTAGTGGTTTTTACTCTCTTCCATACACGCCCTGACTTGGGCTTTCCTCTGGGGACCCTGTCCAAGTTGTCTTTTTCTCTCTGATTCATGGCCTCATTTAAAAACGTCTACTGTGAAAGAAAGAAACTGGACCCCACGAGTTCGCAGGGGGCTTCCATTATAGCAAGGGGAAGCATTCTCCAATACAAATAAACGAAGGGCAAGAACTCGGTGACAGATTTATGCCAAACTCTTCCCAAACACACAAAAAGAGGCGTCGTTAAATTTTTAACGAGGTGGTATCAGTGTTTTCGAGTCTGACGGAAGCAGAATCAATAACGGTGTTCATTGGCGCCGCCACGATTGTTAAAACAATCAAAAATTCGCAGATCTTTATTGTGTGTGTGTGGGGGGGGGGGGGGGGGGGGGGGGAGGGGATTTATTTATTACTGGTATGTATGTCAAGTATGTCAACAGAAAAACTGGGAAGTGCATGCATTAAGCATTTAAGTTCGTTCCCCCCTTACGTTCCCCCGCCATCCCCCGCCCCCCCCCCCCCCCCTCTTCCGCCCGGCCACACGGCCCCGGCCGCTACGGCCGCCCGAGTCAGTAAGATACCGTTAGTGTCGGCAGCTCTACTACAACTGACTGATGAATTTCATCGTCCTCTGGGTTTGAATGAACTTATTTCAAAACGTCGAAATGAGAAGAAGTGTCAGCCTCTGCATGAAACTTTGGTTATGAAAAATTACTTTTTTTTATTTTTTTATGCTTAATAAATTGGATTCATTACAGTAAAAAGATATAACCATAACCCTCTGCGCGCATTTCCGGTGCGTCCATCTTGGGGAATCTGCTGGAGGTTGATAGTGGTGGTAGAGGCACATTTTGTGTGTCATCAGCCATAATTAAAGACATTTTTGTGGGTATAATGCATGCTGTCTTATTCTGCGTTAAAGCAGTTACCCATATTTGAGGGGTTTTATTTTGTAGGTCCCGATTATTAGCAGTGAGTGTGGAGGCCTAATGGTTAAATGAAATAGCTAGATCTAGATCTACTTCGCATCTTGGTTCTCTAGTTTTCATTCGAATTTCTCGGGTTCTTGGGGTCCTTTAGTTTGGGTGCAGCAGGACGTGGACCACGCAGATAAAATGTTTCAACCCCAAAGTATTAAATAAATGTACATTTCTCGGGTACACTGATTGTGACGGTAAAGCGAGTGCTTCGTGCGAAGTTGCACGTTTTGTAAGCCTTTTGTTTTTATGTTATTGTTTAATCATTAAAAAATATTAAAAAAAATATTGCTTATTCATTTCTAAACTTGTATTTACTGTTTTAGATATGAACATTATTCTTATTGTTGATGATGGACAGGTACTTAGAAGTGGTCATCAGAAGCTGACAGTTCTTGAACAGCTGCATTGTAGTATTTCTACAGTTTATACTCAGTTAATAGTCTTTATTTATAGTGCAGAAATTAATTTTACTTTTTAGTTGGGCCAGGTGTCAGACTAGGTTTCTGGGAACAAACATCACAATCACAGTAAAAGTAACACAAAGTGAGAGAAAAAAATATGCTACATTTTAGCTACAACAACCTTATTACTCTAATCTTGTTATGGGACGGGTGTGGATGCATGACCTTCATGAGTGCTACAACAAATGCAGACATGCCAGACCCCGTAAGAGTCACAATTACTGGGAACTTTGATGGTGTTTAACACAATTAAATACAACTTTATTGGCAAGTGTCAATACAATTGCACTAGGAATGTTCCGTGGTACCAGAACACACATTCACGCCAAACATAAAACATTAAATTACAACAACAGCAAACATAGGGTAAAAAGTCATTGATACATAGTAACATAAATACATGAGAAATTTAACTGACTGACCAAGTTCATGACATTTAAGCAGAGTTAAATAGAAATTGTGTGCCAAATACTGTGGGAATTTCAAATTAATATACAAGTGTGACTGAACTAGTTGAAGTTGAGCAGCAAGAAATGCAGACAACATTTTATTTCCTTTCCCTAAATCACACAACACAGAAAAACAGCAACCGCTATATAAACAGTTTGTTAGTAATACTATAGTCAAAATGGGTATTGATTAATGTGGCTAATAAAGGTGATCCCTGTTTAGATTCTGCTTCTAGTTCTAGCAGTAGTTCTGTATTATAGTAGTAGTAGTACCTTATAGTTACACAGTTATAGCTGTACAATTTGAGATCATTTCATACTGCTGATGGTAAAGGTGTTGATGCTTTTATTTCAGGTTTAGTATAGTCAGACACCATGGCAGATTTCTTTGAGAATGAGGCGGAGGAATCCGATATGAGCTCTGATGAAGAGTTGTCTGGCTCTGACATTGATGCAGAAGTTAGGCCAAAGAAGAAGAAGAAGGAGAAAAAGAAGAAAGTTCGAGCGAGGATTGAAGATGATGATGATGACGAGGAGGAAGAGGAGGAAGAAGGTAAGAATGCTGAAAGTGAATGCAACCATGTGTAACAGGTCCAGGAACTGACTACTCACTGGCTGTGCATTGCATGTTTTTCTTTAATTAAGCTGTAAAACACTTTGAGTCTCAGAAAACACTCTATAAATTCCCTATTATTATTGCTTGTCACACTCACATTGCCTGTGAAACATGTAATATTTAATGTACAAATGTGTACGTAATAACACGTGGTTACAACAAGTTTTGTCTTGCCAAATAAGAAAATGTTGTGTGACGCTGTGAGAATCTATTTTTGAAAAAGGTTTTAGCAAGATTTTGTTTATGTTTTGGAAGGGATGTTTTTGTTGTTATGGGGTCATAAAGACCTTAAACATCAAAGTAAACTGCATGATGTGAATGTAAATACTTGACTGTTCCACATGCATGTTACCATGTACTTGAAATTATTTGCTTCTTTAAGTGTTTTGTAAGTGTTGAACATTTTGATTGAAACATAAAATTAAAAGCAGAGTAAGCTTTCGCCCAGATATTCTAGCCAAAGATGATGATAATGATTGCTTTTATATAGCACTGTTCTCCACTCTCAGGCAGATTCACTGTGCTTGCATGTGATTCAACATGAGTGACTAGCTTTTTATAGTGCGTTTTTGAATATCCACCGAAGTGGTGTACTTATGGCACTGGCATGGCTGGTGCCACATGAAACTGCTGCCATCTTGGCACAAGTTCTGTGTACACCATACAACCATGCACCATGTCACTTCATGCAAAGCCACATACGTAAGTCAATCAAATGCCAGTAATGACAATGCCAGTAGCTACTGATTACCGCCCCATTTGTGTTGAATTAAAACATATTTTATCCGGCTTATTGATTGGCGTGTACAAGTTCAACGTACATCTTTCCTGTCACTTGGTGCAGCATACTGATCATTTAATGATAGCTATGATAAACCCTGTGTGGTTGACTGAGCTCAAAGCACTGACTGACCAACTAAGTAACTGATTATGTAACCTGTCCTTCGCTAGTGTGACTGTGAATGGGTTCTGTCATTGTGTGTGTGTGTGTGTGGGGGGGGGGGGTCGATTTAAAATCAGCTGGGCATTTAAAGCAAGGTCCTTAATTTGTTTTTGTTTAAATTCTGTCTGTCTGTCTGTCTGTCTGTCTGTCTGTCTGTCTGTCTGTCTCTCTCTCTCTCTCTCTCTCTCTCTCTCTCTCTCTCTCTCTCTCTCACTCTCTGTGTCTCTCTCAGTATTCTTATTGGACAAAACATTCTTTAAAAAACAAAAAATATGACCTCTTTTAGTTTTATCTATTGGCATTCAACAAAACATTTTTTTTTTTTTTTTTACAAACTTATGTTATCCAGTGTATTTCATAAGCTTACACTTTTTTTTACAGTTACAGTGAGTTACACAAGTGACAAGAACAGTAATGGACATTTTCATTTGAAGCTAAAATGAAAATGCCATTAATTGCTTTTGCAGAGGTACGTCTACTGATTTAGCTTTGTTTGAACTGGCTACAGCTGTGTAAATGTTTTGGCAAGGATCCCACATGATACACAGTGAGTCAGTGTAGCAAAAAGTACTGTAACTTAGTATAAGTTATCCTTGTGAAACAAAGGCAAATGATGGTTATTTGTTGTTTTGTACTGGTGTTTATTTTAAATTGGATATTGATTAGAATGTTTTGATTTTGTGGCAGACCCAGAAGCAATAGAGGAGGAGATGAAAGGTTTCATCATTAACAATGACGAGGTGGAGGAAGAAGAGGACGAAGAAGGCGGTGAGAGTGGTGAGGAAGATGAAGAAGGAAAACGCAAACGTGATGATGATGATGACATAGATGACAGACTTGAGGATGATGACTTTGATCTGATTGAAGAAAATTTGGGCATCAAAGTCAATAGAAAGGTCAGTAATTTGTGTGTGTGTGTGTGTGTTGAACAATTCTGTAAGGTTGGTCTCATCTCTGTATTGTCACCTCTGTTGTATAGGTGTAAAACTGTAAAGTGTCTTGTGAAAGTGCTGTACAGTTACCATACAGCAGGACTAGTCTGTAACTTTTACTGTAATGTTTTGTTTCTCTTTGTACTGTGCAGAGGTTTAGTTAACTTTAAAATGTAGTCTTTGGGGTACCCTTCTGTCACCATGATGGACAGGAACTAATGGGGAGAAGAGACTGTCCAATAGATTGCAGATATTGTCACACATTTACTGCACTGTGTTAAGTCTGTACAGCACCCAGATTCTTGCAAATGTTGTCACACATTTACTTAACTCAACTGTGTTACATCTGTACAGTTCCCAGATTCTTGCCAATCTTGTCACACGTTTACTGCACTGTGCTACGTCTGTACAGTGCCCGGATTCTTGCAGATCTTGTCCCATGTTTACTGCACTCCGTGTGGTGCCCATATTCTTGGAGTACTTGTGAGGCATGATGGATTGCAAGTCCATTCAGCGCAGATACATGGAAGCATGGCAGGGTTTGCAGCTGACTTGTTATGCTGCTGTTAAAGTGATTGGGCCGAGTGATCGACTGGCCCCCTGTCACACTTGCTCCTTATTCATTAGCCTGTGTACTTATTTCACAGTTCGCTCTTATTTGCTTTGTGAAATTGTGTGTTGCACGTGAGTAGGTCACGATTTTACAACACTCCGGCTTTGTTGATTCACAGACTGCCAGACAGCCTAACCGTTATCCATCATGGTGACAAATAAGGGTAGAAGCTAGTGGAGCCCCTGTGAAATGTGATGGTAAAACAAAGCAAAATCCTAATTTACAGCATCAGCGCAAGCGTATTCGTGTGATGTCCGATGAAGGCAGCGACAATGAGGAGCTGGCAGCAGGCATCGACGGCAAGCAGGCCATCAAGGAGACGTTGTTTGATGATGACGACGACATGGCGGAGGACGTGTCCTCAACCCCAGCTCGTGAGCGAGACATGGAAGACAAGAACGAGTTTGGTGACCTGGACGAAGAGGAGGAATCAGGTGGGTGTGGTATGGTGTGTCAGTGTCATGTGCTTTATGCATACTCGTGTAGGGGTGCATATGTGTGTACTGGGGTATGTGTATGTGCTCAAGAGTGTGTGTGCTTGGTCGTATCTAAGTGTACATGTGTATATTCATGGTTGTGTGTGTGTTTTATATTCATCCATGGGTGGGTGGTTGTTTTGTGTCAGTGTCATATGCGTTATGCATGCTCCAGGAGGTGTGTGTGTGCTCAGGGATGTTGGGCTCTGAAGCGTGTGTGTGCTCAGGTATGTGTATGTGCTTAAGGATGTGTGCTCAGGTCTGTGTGTGTGTACATGCATATATTCATGGGTGTGTGCACATTTGTGCGTGCATGTATCCATGAATGTGTGTGGTGTGCGTGTGGTGTGCATGTGTACATTCATGCATGCATGTATCCATGGATGTGTGCGGTGTGCATGTGTACAGTCATGCATGCATGTATCCATGGATGTGTGTGGTGTGCGTGTGTATGTTCATGCATGCATGTATCCATGGATGTGTGTGGTGTGCGTGTGTACATTCATGCATGCATGTATCCATGAATGTGTGTGGTGTGCGTGTGTACGTGCATGCATGCATGTATCCATGGATGTGTGCATGTTTTACAAATCTAGACAAGTAACCTGTGGTACTGAAATGTTCCAGACATTGACGACTTCATTGTGGATGATGAGGGACGACCGATCAGCAAGGGCAAGAAAAAGAAGCACATTATTCACAGTGACAAGTAAGTGGGTGTTGCACATTATTCACAGTGACAAGTAAGTGGGTGTTGCACATTATTCACAGTGACAAGTAAGTGGGTGTTGCACATTATTCACAGTGACAAGTAAGTGGGCCATGCACATTATTCACAGTGACAAGTAAGTGGGTGTTGCACATTATTCACAGTGATAGGTAAGTGGGCGTTGCACATTATTCAGTGACAAGTAAGTGGGTGTTGCACATTATTCACAGTGACAAGTAAGTGGGTGTTGCACGTTATTCACAGTGACAAGTAAGTGGGTGTTGCACATTATTCACAGTGACAAGTAAGTGGGCGTTGCACATTATTCACAGTGACAAGTAAGTGGGCAAGGCACATTATTCACAGTGACAAGTAAGTGGGTGTTGCACATTATTCACAGTGACAAGTAAGTAGGCCATGCACATTATTCACAGTGACAAGTAAGTGGGCAATGCACATTATTCACAGTGACAAGTAAGTGGGCAGTGCACATTATTCACAGTGACAAGTGGGCAATGCACCTTATTCACAGTGACAAGTAAGTGGGCGTTGCACATTATTCACAGTGACAAGTAAGTGGATGTTGCACATTATTCACAGTGACAAGTAAGTGGGCAATGCACATTATTCACAGTGACAAGTAAGTGGGTAATGCGCCTTATTCACAGTGACAAGTGGGCAATGCACCTTATTCACAGTGACAAGTAAGTGGGCGTTGCACATTATTCACAGTGACAAGTAAGTTGGCGTTGCACATTATTCACAGTGACAAGTAAGTGGGCGTTGCACATTATTCACAGTGACAAGTAAGTGGGCGTTGCACATTATTCACAGTGACAAGTAAGTGGGCAATGCACATTATTCACAGTGACAAGTAAGTGGGCAATGCACATTATTCACAGTGACAAGTAAGTGGGCGTTGCACATTATTCACAGTGACAAGTAAGTGGGCGTTGCACATTATTCACAGTGACAAGTATGTGGGCGTTGCACATTATTCACAGTGACATTAAGTGGGCATTGCACATTATTCACAGTGATGGGTAAGTGGGCAATGTACATTATTCACAGTGACAGGTAAGTGGGCAATGTACTTTATTCACAGTGACAGGTAAGTGGGAATTGCACATTATTCACAGTGACAAGTAAGTGGGCGTTGCACATTATTCACAGTGACAAGTAAGTGGGCGTTGCACATTATTCACACTAATGAGTAAGTGGGTGTTTTCTTTGTGTCATTTTACTGATGGTTTCTTATTCTGAACATATATTTTGCATAGTGTCTTCATAAGTGGTTTTACATGAGCAAATACGCAGTTTAAATTAAGATGAAACTGGTTCTATTTGCCAAAATACACAGTTTGGTATTAAAGTTGAACTGGTTTGTTGTAAGTACTCTCTCATATATTGGAGTGTTGGAGCAGTAAACAAGGCATACTTTGTGTGTCAGAGCAGGTTTCCAGTTCTAGGGTTTACAAATGCAGGTTGGTATGTGTACCATACTCTTTCTGTGGCTGCTTTTGTCGAGAAAAGACGTAGGCATTACCTGTCTTGGCCCCCCTCACCCCACCGGCCAGACCTTTTCAGTTAACTTGTGTAGCATTGGTGTGCAGAGAAATATATTTTATTCTTTTTCATTTCCTTCTCTGTTGCAGGGCTTTGCAAGAGGCACAGGACATCTTCGGTGTGGACTTCAACTATGAGGAGTTTGAACAGTATGAATATGAAGATGACTTTGACGATGAAGAGGTAACAGCTTGGTGCAGAACTGCCTAGTGTTGGCAAGTTGTGGGAGGGGGCTGTCAAGAGCAGTGTTTGTTTTGGTTTGTTCCAGTCAGTGGAAATGAATCTGGCACATATTGTTCTGTGCAAGTTTTAGTTTTGTATGTGTGCGTGTGTTGAGATAAACGTGGGTATGTCCTTTTCGCAGATGATCCATTATTGGGTGCTTTGTGATGTGATACTGTTGAGGAGTGTAAACTATTGTTTTCCAGTTCAGCCTGATAGAAACTGTTAGCCATGTCATACGCAATGGACTGCTGATTGTTGGCGTAGCTTTGAATGCTGCCTTTATTGTCAGTTTAACTTCAGTTCTGCCACTGGCCTTGAGGTGTGTAGTTACCATGGCAACCATTCCATAAGAACAGGGTGGGTATCGAGGGTTGGGAGCCACGCGCAGTATTCATGATCTGTGTATGGCCTTGCAGCTGCATGGTTTTTGTTGTCTGCTTTCAGTATGAAGAAGACGAAGAAATCGGGGAAGACGGGGAGCCTCGAGCTCGCGCCAAGAAACAGAAGAAGCGGACCACAAAGAAGAGCATCTTTGATGTAAGCAGTCCCCGTTCATGGTTCTTGGGTTGTCATTTTATTTTAAACATTTGTGTCAGTGGACACATTTATATAGTTTTAGGGTGTGTTAGCCTTTTTAACCTGCAGGCCTGGGGATGACGCTCTTCCTACGGTCCCTAGAGGAGAGAAGAGGCTGAGGCTTGGGGGTCAAAGCTGGTCGCCATGGAAATGTTTCCCTACACAAGCTGCTGCTGTGACAGTGTGAGCCTGAGCAGGATGACTGCGGCTGTAGCTGACCCATTGGCAGCATCTCTGTCAGTGCGGGTTGGAGGAGGTCTTCTGGGGCTGGAGTCCCTTTAGGAGATGAATGGTCAGGGAAGGAGATGAGACTGTCTCTGCACAGACAAGATGTAGTCGGTCGAGGCTGTCTCTGGACAGACGAGATGTAGTCGGTCAAGACTGTCTCTGGACAAACAAGATGTAGTCCGTCAAAGCTGTCCCTGTCTCTGGACAGACCAGATGTATTCATTCGAGGCTGTCCCTGTCTCTGGACAGACCAGATGTAGTCAGTCAGGGCAGTCCCTGTCTCTGGACAGATGAGATGTAGTCAGTCGAGGCTGTCTCTGGACAGACCAGATGTAGTCACTTGAGGCTGTCTCTGTCTCTGGACAGACCAGATGTAGTCAGTTGAGGCTGTCTCTGTCTCTGGACAGACCAGATGTAGTCAGTTGAGGCTGTCTCTGTCTCTGGACAGACCAGATGTAGTCAGTTGAGGCTGTCTCTGGACAGACCAGATGTAGTCAGTTGAGGCTGTCTCTGGACAGAAAAGATGGAATCAGCAGAGACTATTTTAGGACAGATAGAATGTACTCATGATTTTGCACGGTGTTGATGAGAAATCATGAGTGGGATTTATCTTTTTAACTTTCTGTTGTGGGTTTAGAAGTTCCTCTTACTTCTCAGCATTTGCCAGACAGGTACGTGTATGCGTACAGCACGGAGGTAGTGGACTGGATTATTATTCCAGAGGACCCAGCAGATGACCGGCAGAAAGATGTGGTGAAACCATAAGCCAGTGTATATATGTTTACTTTCTGCATTTGTTTGCTAGTGTCTTAAGTGTCTGCGTGATCCGTTTTGTTTCTGCCAGGTGTTCGAACCCAGTGAGCTGGAGCGGGGCCATTTTACAGAGCTGGACAATGAGATCCGAACCACTGACATGCCTGAGCGATTCCAGGTAACTTGACTGGCTTTCACCTGGGCCCTGCCAGGTCTTAACTTGATCCAGGTTGCAAACACTGTCATTATCCTAAGATGTACTGTATCTGGCCATTGGAAAGAAACTTCCCTATGCCCAGGTTGCAGACACTGCCATTATTCTAAGATATACTGTATCTAGCCATTGAAAAGAAACTTCCCTACTTTGTTTAAAGCTTTATATTAATACTGATTTCCCATGTTTGCAAGTCTGAATGATTTACTTGCGTTAATGTTTGGTTTTGTGGACTTGTTTTGGGTGTTTAGATCTGGGTGGTGAATATTCACGTCAGTGCAGACTGTAGTGTTGATACTTGATGCTGCTGTTTCAGCTTCGGCAAATCCCGGTGTTGCCGACAGAAGAGGGAGAGCTGGAGGAGGAAGCGGAGTGGATCTACAAGCAGGCCTTTGCTACGCCCCCCCTCTCTAATCAGGTAATGACAGGAATAACAAAGACGATAGACGATGCAGCAGAAACAAGAGGAAAGATGTTCAAGTCAGCACTAGCTGGTCATACAGCATAAGTAATAATGCCTTATTGTACACCATCCCTTCACTCAGATTTTGTACCAACATCACATAGATACACACATATAACAGCACTGTAACACTGTATGGGGCCTCCCCCCCCCCCCCCCCTCTCTTGCTCTGTCTCTCCCCTGTTCTCTCCTTCCCCTCTCTCTCAGCTCACCCCACTCCACTGTCTTCCCTTTGCTCCCCCCCCCCCCCCCCCCCAACTCTCATACATTGATCAGAACCAGGCCTCTGTGTGGACTGTGCTTGTCTGTAATATCATACACTGACCACGACCAGGCTTCTGCGTGGATTGTGCTGTGTATGTAATGGATGCTGGCTAATGGACACAGAGACCTCTGTGGATTGTGCTGTGTGTATAATCGATGCTGGTTGGTTTCAGTCCTGCATTGACCAGGACCAGGCCTCTGTGGATTGTGCTGTGTGTATAATCGATGCTGGTTGGTTTCAGTCCTACGTTGACCAGGACCAGGCCTCCCAGTACAACTACTCCAGTCGCCGGGGCCCCAACATGGTGAACAAGATCAAGGAGGCCGTCAACTTCATGCGCAATCAGCGCCTTGAGGTAGGCTACGCTGAGATATCGTCTCCTCCTTGTACCTGCCTCCTCTGGTCTTTTATCTGGGATTATGCTCAGGAAGTCTTTTATCTAGAATTATAGTTGGCAAGTCTTTTATTGAGGGTTTTATTTGGAATTACAGTCGTGAAGCACAGCTAGCCATTCCAGATTTGGCTTTTGGTTTACATTTCAGAGAACTGTGTGTGGCTTGACAATTGCCATCATCTTTGTCATCAATCTTGTTATCATCCTTGCCATGATCCTTGTCATCATCCTTGTCATCATTCTTGTTGTCATCCTTGCCATCATCCTTGTTATCATCTTTGTTATCATCCTTGACATCATTCTTGTTATCATCCTTGTCATCATCTTTGTTATCATCCTTGCCGTCATCCTTGTTATCCTCCTTGTCATCATGCCATTTGAATTCTCCATTGTAGCGGCAACCAGTGAAACAGTGCAGTCTTTTCTCTTGTTCTCTTTGCGACAGCAAGTGAGACAGTCCTGACTTTTCTCTTATTCTGTTTGTTACGGTAACAAATAGAACAAAGCTAACTTATTGTGTTGGATTGTCGGTCATGTATTCGTGGTGCTGAACCAGCACAAGTTTCAGCCATTGCATCAGCATGTGCATTGCTGCTCTGTGTTGGATTGTGGGTCATGTATTCGTGGTGCTGAACCAGCACAAGTTTCAGCCATTGCATCAGCATGTGTGTTGCTGCTCTGTGTTGGATTGTGGGTCATGTATTCATGGTGCTGAACCAGCACAAGTTTCAGCCATTGCATCAGCATGTGTGTTGCTGCTCTGTGTTGGATTGTGGGTCATGTATTCGTGGTGCTGAACCAGCACAAGTTTCAGCCATTGCATTAGCATGTGCGTTGCTGCTCTGTGTTGGATTGTGGGTCATGTATTCGTGGTGCTGAACCAGCACAAGTTTCAGCCATTGCATCAGCATGTGTGTTGCTGCTCTGTGTTGGATTGTGGGTCATGTATTCGTGGTGCTGAACCAGCACAAGTTTCAGCCATTGCATCAGCATGTGTGTTGCTGCTCTGTGTTGGATTGTGGGTCATGTATTCGTGGTGCTGAACCAGCACAAGTTTCAGCCATGGCATCAGCATGTGTGTTGCTGCTCTGTGTGCAGGTGCCATTCATTGCCTTTTACCGCAAGGAGTACGTGGAGCCAGAACTGAACATCAAGGACCTGTGGAAAGTGTGGCAGTTTGATGAAAAGGTCAGTTCTTTGTCCCCCTCTCTCTTTCCTTCCCCCCTCTCTCCCTCCCTCCCCCTCTCTCTCTCTCTCTCTCCTTCCGCCTCTTTCCCCCCTCTCTCCCCCCCTCTCTCTCTCCCCCTCTCGGTTTCCCCCGCTCCATCTCTCCCCCTCTCTCTCCCCCTCTCTTATAGAGACAATTATAGTTTATAGCGTACGTCCAGGATCCTGGTGGACACGTTGGTGTTTTTCATTTGCTGAATACTTTGTGTTTTGCATCTATTCAGGATCACAAACAGTAGTGCTTGCTCCGTTTGCATTAACTGGTGGGCACGTTAGTATATTCCACTACCTAATTTATACTTCGTGTTAGAAACTGTTCAAGAACCCGAGCGGCTGTGTCTGCTCCCTTTGAATAGTTAACCAGTGGAAACATTGGGATATTTCATTAGCTGAATAGTTTGTGTCTGCATCTGTCCAAGAACCCGAGCGGCTGTGCCGGCTCCCTTTGGTTTGTTAATCGTGTTTCGTGTGGATTCCCTCAGCTTTGTTTTCCGAAATTTGTACTTCCAGTTCGTTTTGTTGTTGTTCTTGTTGTTTTCAGTTGTATGCGCCATTGTCCTCTGGGATATATATATATGTAACATTTAAAGGAACATTTAATCACGCAGAGATTTGAATTTCTGCATTTTTCAGTTCTAGGAACAGATTGTTAGTCAGGGTTTAGCATGTCCAGCGACTGTCTCCGAGTCAGTCACCTTAATGTGTACCACATTCAGAAAAAAATTCATGATCTTACTGTCTTCTTTGAATCCCATCAACTCTTCCACCTGTTCGGTCTCAGTGAGACTAGGCTGAAAAGCCACATTCCAACTGAAGGTCTGTCTCTTCCTCACTATTCACTAATCCGAAAGGATGCTGCCAGATCTCAGCACACAGGTTTAGTTGTTTACATACATTCTTCAGTCAGCAAAATTGTCCGTCGCCGTCCTGACTTAGAGTCTGAAGCAGCAGAAAGCGTGTGGTTAGAAATACAAACGCGCAAGTCCAGTATCTTAGTTGGTTATATTTATAGAAACCCAGCTTCAACATTTGACTGGAATGATCAGTTTGTTACAGTGATGAACAGGGTGCAGGGCTGTAATTTGAATGTTGTCCTGTTGGGTGATTTTAATATTGACATGCAAAAAAGTAACCCAGCATGGGATTCCACAATATCCTTATTTGGCCTAAATCAAATGATTATGTCACCTACGAGAATCACTCCCCATTCTTCAACACTAATTGATCATATTTACACAAGTGATACTAGCATTGTGTCAAATATTCTAGTGCTTGCCACAGGAATCAGCAATCATTTTCCAGTGTGCTGTACCTTGTCTGTCAAAACTGTGAAGCCTGTTCTGAATGTCCACTCTTCAATTGTTTACCGATGTTTCAAACAGTTTGATGAAAGAGCTTTTTTGATGGATTTGCACGTAATCCCCTTTAAAAATGTGTACAATTTTAGCGACCCCAGTGTGGCACTGTCACACTGGATTGACTTATTTCTTGATGTTATTAATAAGCATGCCCCCCTCAAAAAAAAGCGGGTGAAACAGCAAACCCTTCCACCATGGCTGAACACTGATATAAAGCAAGCCATGTTACTGAGGGACAAGTGTAGGAAGCAAAAGAAATTTGTAGAATATAAGCAACAACGGAACAGTGTAAATTACCTTGTGAGGGAAGCCAAGAAAAAATATTTTAATGACCTTGCTGGAAATAAAGCAGATATATCATCCATGTGGAGAGCTATCAACACACTCACTAAAGGCCACAGCCCTGCAAACAATAATCTTCCATCGGAACTCACACCAGATGTCTTTAACGCCCACTTCGTATCTGTAGTCTCCAAGTTTTTACCAGATGACCAAACTGATGGGTCTCAGTATAATTGTCCTAATAGGTTACTAAACTTTTGCAGAGATCGAATCTCTCAAAATACCACATTTTCAATTCCTCCTATATCTGTATTCGAAGTAGGAATATCTATCTTAAAGCTGGATAATAAGAAATCTACAGGTTGTGATGGTATTAGTGTCAAACTTCTAAAAATTGCCCTTCCTTACATAGCTGAGACACATATATTTATAACTTATGCATACAAAAGAATGTTTTTCCAACCGCATTCAAGAGAGCTAAAGTAATTCCACTCCCTAAAACAAAAACTATCTCCACCGATCTGAACGATTACCGCCCTATGTCGATCCTGTCTGTTCTCACAAAGCCACTAGAAAGACACATTCATAAACATTTGACAGACTTTTTAGAAACACACCAGCTTTTCCATTCCTTTCAATTTGGCTTCCGATGTGGACATTCTTGTCAAGCGGCAGTTACCCATTTAACTGATATTTGGCTCTCAGCTTTCAACAACCGTCAAATGTCAGGTGCTGTATTTCTCGATTTTCGCAAGGCTTTTGACCTGGTTCATCACGATATTTTACTGAAAAAACTATCCACGTACAACTTAAGCATCGCAAGTATAGCTTTCTTAAGATCTTATTTACAGGATCGTATACAATGCGTGCTTGTAAATGGCACATACTCCCAAGAAACATCTATAACAAGTGGAGTGCCTCAAGGGTTGATCCTAGGCCCACTTCTGTTTTGCATCTTTATTAATGACTTGCCTCTGTGTCTTACACGTGCGTCAGTCCAATGTGATTTATTTGCTGATGATGGTACCCTTAATACAGCTAATGACAACATAGATAATATACGAGGGGATTTACAACAAAGTCTATATGATGTCTCTGGATGGTGTTGTAGAAATCGGATGGCACTAAATCCGACGAAAACAAAATGCATGTTGATGGCGACGAGACAAAAACACCAGAAAAAACAGCTCCCTTTAAATCTAAAGTTCGAGACCACACCAATAGAGCAAGTTTCAAAACATCGCCTACTTGGAGTGACTGTAGACGAACAGCTAAAGTGGCAAGCACATATTAACAACATGTGCAAAACCGTTTCTAGAAATATTTTTCTTCTTTCGAAACTGAGCCAAAGTGTCAGCCAAAAATCCAAATTAGCATTCTTCTTCGCACACATTATGTCACATATGAACTATGTTTCAAATGCATGGGATGGATGTGCCGGTGTGCACATGAAGCAGCTGTATTCTCTCCACAAACGTGCCGTAAAATTCTTGATGCCAGTTCCTAATTTAGACTACAAACAAAAGTGCTGTGCTCTCGAACTACTCCCTTTAGACAAACAACTATTGCTCAACAAATGTGTTCTAATGCAAAAGGTTGTTCACAGCAAAGCCCCGCAGTATCTGAAAGATCTCATGATTCCATCTGAACGTCTTCATCTTCATGGGAATAAACAGCTTTTGCCCAGAACAAGGATTGATATCTTTAAAACGAGTTTCTCCTTTTAAGGCTCCTTAGCATGGAATAGTTTAGCTCATCATCTCAGATACCCCATGGAATTAAAAACATTCAAAAGGAAAGCATTTCAGGCACTTGCTAAGCCAACTTGAATACTTCGTTTTACTTCTTCTTCTTTTTTTCTTTTTTTTCTTCTAGCGCGTCAGACAGCTTGACACGAAATGTATAGAATGTTGTTATTGTTTTCCCTTCCTTGCTCTTGTAAAGTTTTAGATTTGTGTGTGTGTGTGTGCGTGTGTGGTATTTTCATGAAATATTGACCTTTGTTTTCCTCCTGGTCATTTTTTTTTTTTTTTTTTCCTCAAATTTAATGTTTGCATATATGATTGTGGGTGTATGTGATGTGCTTTGATTTTGGTTAGGTGTGTATAATGCATCATTGCTTAGCTTCCAATCCTGTTAGATGTGATCTTGTCTTATACGAAGATAGAAGTCATTATTCTGTCGCTTTCTTTTATTCGTTAATATGTTTTTTGTAATTCTCTCTCTCTCTCCTAAAAAAATAGTTTGTATTGGTCTTTGCTTTATTATTGCTCTGTTCGTATGATGTGATGTTTTAGACAGAAATTAGTTTGTTTTGTTTTTAAGTCGTTTTTTCTCTAGCGTATTTAAGTGAATTTTTGTTTGATGTATTGAGTGTTGCTGTGTTTGTCATCAGGGACAGATTTGAAAAAAAGCTGACACGTGCTTAAATCTTTATCCCTGTGTAATAAAGTATTATCTTATCTCTCTCCCCCTCTCTCTCTCCCTCTCTCACCTTCACTCCCCCTCTCTCTCTCCCCCCTCTCTCTCCCTCTCTCTCACCCTCTCTCTCTCTCCCTCTCTCCCCCTCTCTCTCACCTTCTCTCTCCCTCCCTCTCTCCCCTCTCTCTCTCTCCCTCTCTCTCCCTCTCTCACCCTCCTTGTCATCTTTTCTCCCCCTCTCTCTCCCCCTCTCTCTCCCCCTCTCTCTCTCCCTCTCTCCCCCTCTCTCTCCCCCTCTCTCCCCGTCTCTCACCTTCACTCCCCCTCTCTCTCTCCCCCCCTCTCTCTCCCTCTCTCACCCTCTCCCCCTCTCTCCCCCCCTCTCTCCCCCCCTCCCTCTCTCTCCCTCTCTCACCTTCTCTCCCTCTCTCACCCTCTCTCTCCCTCTCTTTCTCCCTCTTTCTTGATTGATCGACTAGTTGATGCTGGTTAATTAATCAAAGCCAGTTGATGGACTACTTGATCTGGGTTGTTCTTTCCTAGTGGATCAATTGATGTGGGGTGTTTCTTAGTGGACCAGTTGATTGACTAGTTGATCTTGGTTGTTGTTTCTTAGTGGACCAGTTGATTGACTAGTTGATCTTGGTTGTTGTTTCTTAGTGGACTGGTTGATTGACTAGGTGATGCTGGTTAATTAATCAAAGCTAGTTGATTGACTGGTTGATGTGGTTGTTGTTTCAGTGTTGTTGTTTGACTGGTTGATGTGGTTGTTGTTTTTCAGTGGACCCAGCTGATGACCCGCAGGAAGAACCTGGTGCGTCTGTTTGAGAAAATGCAGAACTATCTGACAGAACTCTGCTTTGAAAGTGAAACATCCATCTCGGAGAAAAACTTCCGCGCCCTCACGGAGCAGGATATGGACAGGTTAGTTGGTGTATCTTGTGGCATCTTCTTTGGTTTCTTCTTTAACATTCTGTCTGTCCTGCTCTCTATCCTTGTGTGCCTATACATCATTTTTGGCCTCTACTCGCCCTGATATAACTGTATTGGTTGACTGGGCATTAGCAAGTTACTTGGCTGGCCTACAAGGCAGAACCATTTTCCTCAACTTTGACCCCTGTTCTGCACAGTCTTCACCCTGGCCACAGCTTGTTCCCTCAACTTAACCTCTGCCTCTTATGTGTTGCATTGCATCCCAACCCCCACCCCACTGCCCCACCCCCAACCAATTGAGTTGTTGCAAACTGTTATAAAGGTGAATCTGTTTCTTTTGTGTGTTTCCCTGTGCACTAGAGTGAAGAACGTGCAGACAATTGAGGAGCTGCGTGACGTCTACCAGCACTTCCTGCTGTACTACGGCCACGAAATCCCCGCCATGCGCAACGCGGAGAAGCAGCAGAAGGCGCGGGAACGTGCGGAGCGTGGCGCAGATGAGGAGCAGGCGGCTGAGGAGGAGGATCACCATGACAACCTGATGAAACAGGCCACGCGGCGCAGCGGCTACTCCATCTGCCTCAATGCCAGGCTAGGTCAGTGGGCTGGAGGAGGAGGAGGAAGTGTTAATTCAGAGCAGTGGGCTGGAGGAGGAGGAAGTGTTAATTCAGAGCAGCTGGCTTTATCAGTGGGCTGGAGGAGATGAAGTGTTAATTCAGAGCAGTAGGCTGGAGGAGATGAAGTGTTAATTCAGAGCAGTGGGCTGGAGGAGATGAAGTGTTAATTCAGAGCAGTGGGCTGGAGGAGATGAAGTGTTAATTCAGAGCAGTGGGCTGGAGGAGATGAAGTGTTAATTCAGAGCAGTGGGCTGGAGGAGGAAGATGAGCAGCAAGCTATTTGCACAGGTTAGTTAGGGTTAGTTAGGTCAAACAGGTTAGTTAGGGTTAGTTAGGTCAAACAGGTTAGTTAGGGTTAGTTAGGTCAAACAGGTTAGTTAGGGTTAGTTAGGTCAAACAGGTTAGTTAGGTCAAACAGGTTAGTTAGGTCAAACGGGTTAGGGTTAGTTAGGTCAAACAGGTTAGTTAGGTTAAACAGGTTAGTTAGATCAAACAGGTTAGTTAGGTCAAACAGGTTAGTTTGGGTTAAGTTAGGTCAAACAGGTTAGGGTTAAGTTTGGTCAAACAGGTTAGTTAGGGCTAAGTTAGGTCAAACAGGTTAGTTTGGTCAAACAGGTTAGTTAGGGTTAAGTTTGGTCAAATGGGTTGGTTAGGGTTAAGTTAGGTCAAACAGGTTAGTTAGGTCAAACAGGTTAGTTACGGTTAAGTCAAACAGGTTAGGCCAAACAGGTTAGTAAGAATTAGTTAAGTCAAACAGTTTGGTCAGATGGGTTGGTTAGGGTTAAGTTAGGTCAAACAGGTTAGTTAGGTCAAACAGGTTAGTTACGGTTAAGTCAAACAGGTTAGGCCAAACAGGTTAGTTAGAATTAGTTAAGTCAAACAAGTTAGGGTTATGTTAGGTCAAACTGGTTAAGTCCTCTGGGCATTTTGCAAACAAGATGTCTGTAGCCACAGGTTGATGTGGGGGATTTCACCATTAGGTTGGGGAGAAAACGGTGACTTGCACAAGGAGAAAATTTAGATTTTAGTATCTTCAGTGCTTCACTATCTGTTTTCATGCATCCATTCCAACATTGCCCTATGTTGCTGTTTTAGATGAGATTGCTCGCCAGTTTGGCTTGAAGCCGTCAGAGGTGGGTGAGAATCTGCGTGACAACTACCAGCGACATGATGTTCAGCAGTGTTCCGTTGAACCCTTGGAGCTTGCGAAAGACTACATCTGCCCGTGAGTGTGGAGTTAGTACGTGGAGTTTAACGTCCTGTCACCTGTGTGAGGTCACCTCAGGGCAATCAAACTGGCATCATCAGATGCACATGTAAAAACTCTTCTCATGTGTGAATGATTTCTCAAGTCAAATCTACAAAATTAATCCATACACAGATAAAAGACAAAGCATACATACACAGACAAAAGACAAAACAAACATCCACAAACAAAAGACAAAACGAGCATACACAGACATCAGAAGCAAATGTTTGAAGAGTTAGTCCCTCAGTATTGCCCTTGTTTAAAAAAAAAAAAAGAAGGCATAATGGGCTAGGACATGCTGGTGTCTGATGGGAGTGTGGAGCACAGGAAACAGAGGCTCGGCAAACAACAGCAATGGCCACTTGAGTCTGTGTGACAGGCTGTCTGCCTACCACTGTGAAGCAGAAGGAAAGTACCTTTTTCCCTGGTATGCTGTGTCCCGTGTTTCCACTGTGTCCCACATTTGCTTTATCGTCTCTCCAGGCAATTCTCCACAGAGGAGGAGGTTCTGGCCGGAGCACGTCACATGGTTGCCATGCAGATTTCCCATGATCCCTTGGTGCGTCAGGCTGTGCGGCAGACGTTTTACGAGCGAGCAAAGCTTTTGGTTCGCCCCACCAAGAAGGGAATCAAGGTAAGAAAGGAGGAGTGCCTTCTGTGTGTGAGTGTGTGTGTGTGTGTGTGTGTGTGTGCGTGCGTGCATGTTGATAGCCTTTAAAATGTGTGAAAGGGAAGTGGAAAATCAGGCAGTTGCAGCGTGTATGTGTCTGGGTTGTTTATCACCCCAAACCCCTGTTCTCTCCACAACTGGCATCTGTTCATTCCAACATGCTTGCTGCTGCACTTCTGTTTGTCAGACAGAGTTGGTGCTTTGAGCCCAGTCCACCACATAGGGTTACGTCAGGGCTAAAGCTGTCGAGGTTGGTTAGTGAGTGAGTTGGTGCTTTGAGCCCAGTCCACCACGTAGGGTGACGTCAGGGCTAAAGCTGTCGAGGTTGGTTAGTGAGTGAGTTGGTGCTTTGAGCCCAGTCCACCACGTAGGGTTACGTCAGGGCTAAAGCTGTCGAGGTTGGTTAGTGAGTGAGTTGGTGCTTTGAGCCCAGTCCACCATGTAGGGTTACGTCAGGGCTAAAGCTGTCGAGGTTGGTTCGTGAGTGAGTTGGTGCTTTGAGCCCAGTCCACCACGTAGGGTTACGTCAGGGCTAAAGCTGTCGAGGTTGGTTAGTGAGTGAGTTGGTGCTTTGAGCCCAGTCCACCACGTAGGGTTGCGTCAGGGCTAAAGCTGTCGAGGTTGGTTAGTGAGTGAGTTGGTGCTTTGAGCCCAGTCCACCACGTAGGGTTGCGTCAGGGCTAAAGCTGTCGAGGTTGGTTAGTGAGTGAGTTGGTGCTTTGAGCCCAGTCCACCACGTAGGGTTACATCAGGGCTAAAGCTGTCGAGGTTGGTTAGTGAGTGAGTTGGTGCTTTGAGCCCAGTCCACCACGTAGGGTTACGTCAGGGCTAAAGCTGTTGAGGTTGGTTAGTGAGTTGGTGCTTTGAGCCCAGTCCACCACGTAGGGTTACGTCAGGGCTAAAGCTGTTGAGGTTGGTTAGTGAGTTGGTGCTTTGAGCCCAGTCCACCACGTAGGGTTACGTCAGGGCTAAAGCTGTCGAGGTTGGTTAGTGAGTGAGTTGGTGCTTTGAGCCCAGTCCACCACGTAGGGTTACGTCAGGGCTAAAGCTGTCGAGGTTGGTTAGTGAGTGAGTTGGTGCTTTGAGCCCAGTCCACCACGTAGGGTTACGTCAGGGCTAAAGCTGTCGAGGTTGGTTAGTGAGTGAGTTGGTGCTTTGAGCCCAGTCCACCACGTAGGGTTACGTCAGGGCTAAAGCTGTCGAGGTTGGTTAGTGAGTGAGTTGGTGCTTTGAGCCCAGACCACCATGTAGGGTTACGTCAGGGCTAAAGCTGTCTAGGTTGGTTAGTGAGTTGGTGCTTTGAGCCCAGTCCACCATGTAGGGTTACGTCAGGGCAAAAGCTGTGGTGAAGAAACATCTGCTTCAGGTGAGCTGTGACATAAACTTGGTGGTGGAGACTGCCGGGTGTGTTTGTGTCTTTGGGTGAACGATCTTGTGAGGGGTCCTACTGGGGGATGTTGTTTGGGTTTTTCACATGATTGATCTTTGGGTTTTTCACATGATTGATCTTTGTTTTTTCCAGATGATTGATGTTTGGGTTTTTCAGACAATTGATGTTTGGGTTTTTCAGGTGATTGATCTTTGGGTTTTTCAGATGATTGATCTTTGGGTTTTTCTGATGATTGATCTTTGGGGTTTTCAGATGATTGATGTTTGGGTTTTTCAGACAATTGATGTTTGGGTTTTTCAGACAAATTATGTTTTTCAGATGATTGATGTTGTTTTTCCAGATGGTTGATGTTTTTATTTTTCAGACAAATGATGATGTTTTTCAGATGATTGATGTTTGTTTTCAGATGATTGTTGTTTTTTTCCCGACAACTGATGTTTATGTTTTTCAGAAAAATGATGTTGTTTTTCAGATGATTGATGTTTGTTTTCAGACAGTTGAGATTTGTGCTTTTCAGATGATTGATGTTTGTGGTTTTCAGACGATTGATGTTTGGGTTTTTCAGATGATTGATGTTTGGGTTTTTCAGATGATTGATGTTTGGGTTTTTCAGACGATTGATGTTTGGGTTTTTCAGATGATTGATGTTTGGGTTTTTCAGATGATTGATGATTGGGTTTTTCAGATGATTGATGTTTGGGTTTTTCAGATGATTGATGAGGGTCACTTGTGCTACCCCATGAAGTTCTTACGCAACAAGCCTGTCAAGGATCTAAAGGACGAACAGTTCCTGAAGATTGTGCAGGTCAGCCCCCTTTGTCTCTTTCTCTCTCTCCCTCTCTCTCACTCTCCCTCCCTCTCTCTCTTTTTCTCTCTCTCTTTTTCTCTCTCTCTCTCACTCTCTTTTTCTGACTCTGTCTGACTTTGTTTCTCTCTGCCCAGCAGGCATTTGCACATAAACCTTTATCTTTGCACAGTAAGATTCAGTCAGTCTGTCTTTCTGTCTGTCTGTCTGTGCTCGACTCCATCTCTAAAGTCTGAGCCACACCAAGCATTTTGCCCACAGAAAAACCTGCACATTTTATGTGTGATTAAATTTGCAGTGCCTGGCTTATCCATAAGTTATTGCCTGTAGGCAAAAAGCACATCACAGGCATATTGCAGAGTTTAGAACTCCTGCTTCTGGGAATTCAAGTTTTCTCTACAATGAATCAGTGCAGGGACAAAGAGGTTGACAGTAAGAATATCAAACAAAGATGGCAGACTCTTAGGTTGACTGTAACAGGGTCAAACAAAGATGGCAGACTTGAATTTGAATAACTTCTGTTCCTTCATTTTGCCTGCAATGTATTGCCCAAAATAATTCACCATCTGTGTGTTTGTAGCCTGTACATGGTGGTGAATTTCTCCTGGCCCAGTTAGAATAGGGCTATATCCAGGAAGACGTGTGTGTTTGTAGCCGATACAAAGCTGTCAATTTCTTCTTGCCCATGCATCAGCAGGGTTAAGTATGGGAAGACTGTGTGTTTGTAGCCAGCACAAATCAGTGAGGGTCATGTCCAGGAAGACATCTGTGTGTTTGTAGCCTGCTCAAAGCAGTGAGGGTTATATCCAGGAAGACATCAGTGTGTTTGTAGCCAGCACAAAGCAGGGTTATATCCAGGAAGACATCAGTGTGTTTGTAGCCTGTACAAAGCAGTGAATGTCTCCAGTAGGGTTCAGCCCGGGAAGATGCCTGTGTTTGCAGCGCAGCGTGGTGTGGCAGTTGGTTGACAGGAAACAGTGCTCCTGTTGCAGGGGGAGACCGACGGATTGCTGGAGTTTTCCATCTCCATCGACGATGACAACACCACCACCTACTTTGAGGAAGTCCGACAACTTTACTACAGGGTGCGTACCACTGGTAGTTGCACGCTTTTGTTCTTATTGGTGGGAGGGGGTTGGGTGGGGATGCTGCTGTTTTTCTTTAATCTGGTGAGGTCTGTGAAAAATGTAAATAGTCATCAGTGTGGTAATTGTTTGAATACACTGCCAGACGGGCAGCCACACACCATCTTCGGAGGAAGCAGGGCTTAACTGGCTGTTTCCCTTTTTCTCGCAGGACGAGTTCAGTCACCTGGTTCAGCAGTGGAACATTCAGCGCAGCGAGGCCTTGAAGCGAGCGCTGGAGAAAATCCTCTACCCTCAGATGGAGAAGGAGCTGCGCAGCAGGCTGATCGCTGAGGCCAAGGAGGGCATCATCAAGGTAGGGGGCGGGGCAAGGAGGCATCATCAAGGTAGGGGGCAGGGCAAGGAGGGCATCATCAAGGTAGGGGGCAGGGCAAGGAGGGCATCATCAAGGTAGGGGGCGGGGCAAGGAGGCATCATCAAGGTAGGGGGCGGGGCAAGGAGGCATCATCAAGGTAGGGGGCAAGGAGGTATCATCAAGGTAGGGGGCAAGGAGGTATCATCAAGGTAGGGGGCGGGGCAAGGAGGCATCATCAAGGTAGGGGGCGGGGCAAGGAGGCATCATCAAGGTAGGGGGCAAGGAGGTATCATCAAGGTAGGGGGCAGGGCAAGGAGGTATCAAGGTAGGGGGCAGGGCAAGGAGAGCATCATCAAGGTAGGGGGTAGGGCAAGGAGGCATCATCAAGGTAGGGGGCAAGGAGGTATCATCAAGGTAGGGGGCGGGGCAAGGAGGCATCATCAAGGTAGGGGGCAAGGAGGTATCATCAAGGTAGGGGGCAAGGAGGTATCATCAAGGTAGGGGGCGGGGCAAGGAGGTATCATCAAGGTAGGGGGCAAGGAGGTATCATCAAGGTAGGGGGCAAGGAGGTATCATCAAGGTAGGGGGCGGGGCAAGGAGGTCATCATCAAGGTAGGGGGCAAGGAGGTATCATCAAGGTAGGGGGCGGGGCAAGGAGGTATCATCAAGGTAGGGGGCGGGGCAAGGAGGTCATCATCAAGGTAGGGGGCGGGGCAAGGAGGTCATCATCAAGGTAGGGGGCGGGGCAAGGAGGTCATCATCAAGGTAGGGGGCAAGGAGGTATCATCAAGGTAGGGGGCGGGGCAAGGAGGCATCATCAAGGTAGGGGGCAGGGCAAGGAGGCATCATCAAGGTGGGGGCAGCTGGGTAGGGCAAGAGGCAAGAGCCATTGGTGACGGTCAGACACTGGGTTCCAGTGGTCAACTGTTGTTGTGCACTTTGTGTAATGTGTCCTCCTTCTTCAGTCAGCATTTTGACTATTCTGCTACTGTTGTGCACCATCTGTTTCTTCCTGCTGGCCGTTAGGCTTTCTCTTATCCAGAGGTACTTATGGGGTCTTTAACGTGCACAGTGATCTTGGTGCCTGCTGTACACGCTACACTTGCACACACACTACACACGCACACACCCTACAACCGAACAGGGTTGGCTGTGTCATAATTAAAGCTGTTTACCATTTGATGAGCTGTGTGGGTAATGACGGTTCTGTGACCTGACCTGTGGTCGTTTTGCTGTGATCCCACTGACTGTACAACTGGTAATGACGGTTCTGTGACTGGACCTGCGGTGGTTTTGCTGTGTAGGCGTGTTCCCGCCGACTGTACAACTGGCTGAAGGTGGCGCCCTACCAGGCGGAGCAGCTGCTGGATGACGACTATGATGACGACGACAGCAGCAGTGGTGTTCGTGTCCTGGGCATCGCTTACTCCCCAGAGAAGTCAGTAGTGATTTTGAGATAAGGTTAGATAAGGTAATACTTTAAAATAAGGTTGGATAAGGTAATATTTAAAGATGAAGTTAGACTTTTAAGATACGGTTAGATAAGGTAATACTTTAAGATAAAATTAGAAATGGTAATACTTTCAGATAAGGTAATGCTTTAAGATAAGATTAGATAAGGTAATATTTTATTGTCCTGTAAAAGGAAATTGGCTTTGAAAGCCATACCATCAATGTAAGTAGTAACATGTAGATAAATAAATTGAGAAAATTCTACGCCAGACATATAACTAAAACACCAGAACATCAGAAGGAGGTGATGTTTGTATTCAGAGATTACAGCCTTCTGAATTCAGTCCAGTGGACTGCTCAGAGTCTATGCAGTGAGATGAACTCACACCAAACTGTGCCTGTTTCATATCACATCTAGTGTCCTCTGTCTCAGCAGTGAGATGAACTCACACCAGACTGTGCCTGTTTCATATCACATCTAGTGTCCTCCTTCCCAGCAGTGAGATGAACTCACACCAAACTGTGCCTGTTTCATATCACATGTCTAGTGTCCTCCTTCCCAGCAGTGAGATGAACTCACACCAAACTGTGCCTGTTTCATATCACATGTCTAGTGTCCTCCTTCCCAGCAGTGAGATGAACTCACACCAGACTGTGCCTGTTTCATATCACATGTCTAGTGTCCTCCTTCCCAGCAGTGAGATGAACTCACACCAGACTGTGCCTGTTTCATATCACATGTCTAGTGTCCTCCTTCCCAGCAGTGAGATGAACTCACACCAGACTGTGCCTGTTTCATATCACATCTAGTGTCCTCGGTCTATGCAGTGAAATGAACACACAGCAAACTGTGCCTGTTTCGTATCCTGAAGTGAATCGGAGAGCCGGGGGAATGCAACATGGCTTTCCACTCTGTTCCACAGATCAGTGCCAGATGCAAAAGGCAGTCACAGTTATCTTCATGCAACGCAAAGGGTTCTGGTTTAGTCATTTTAACACCATAGGAGAAACGTGGGATCTCGTGCTGCAGTGGCTCACTGAATTGCAGCAGAGTTGAGCAGAGACAACTGTTGTCTGCTTGGCAGTGGCACTGTGACACTTTTGTCTGCTTGGCAGTGGCAATGTGACACTGTTTGCTTGGCTGTGGCAATGGGACACTGTTGTGTATTTGGCAGTAGCAGTGGGACCCTGTTGTCTGCTTGGCAGTGGCACTGTGACACTGTTGTCAGCTTGGCAGTGGCACTGTGACACTGTTGTCTGCTTGGCAGTGGCAGTGTGAAACTGTTGTCTGCCTGGAATTGGCAGTGGGACACTGTTCTATGTTGAGTGCTTTATCTGTTCTTCATGAGCATTTGCTTACTGGATTTCTGTCTGGTGAGTTTGTGGCTGTGAAAACATGTTGACCATTAGTGACCTGTTGGATGCTGTGTCTGGTGAGTTTGTGGCTGTGAAAACATGTTGACCATTAGTGACCTGTTGGATGCTGTGTCCGGTGAGTTTGTGGTCATGAAGGCACGTTGACTGCTAGTGGCCTGATTGATGCCATGTACAGTGTACTTCTTCTGCTTCCAGAGACACGTCAGCCTTTGGTGCCATGATCGACAGAGATGGGGTGGTGTCTGACTTTGTGCGTCTGGCCTACTTCACGTACAGAAAAAACTCCTACAGACAGATGGAGCGTGACTGGAAGGTGAGCCCCCCTCCCTCACCCCTTTCTCCGCTCTCTCTCTCACTCTGTTTCGTGCTGGTGAACTGTCTCGGGCATACATCTTTTTCTGCACTGCCATTTCTTTCTCTTTTTATTTCTCTCCCCCTTTGTCTCAAGGTGATTTTGACAGAATGTTAAATCCAATTACTATATAACTTTTTGACAGAATGTTGACTCCAGTTACTATATAACTGTTAGTGGCATTCAGGCAAAATGTTTGGCTATTGATGAGAGGTGTGGCTGTTGACCATGAGAGGTGTGGCTGTTGTGTCGCTGTTGATGATGAGAAATGTGGCTGTTGATGATGAGAGGTGTGGCTGTTGATGATGAGAGGTGTGGCTGTTGACGATGAGAAGTGTGGCTGTTGATGATGAGAGGTGTGGCTGTTGATGATGAGAGGTGTGGCTGTTGTGTAGCTGTTGATGATGAGAGGTGGGGCTGTTGAAGATTAATGTGGCTTTAGTGATAGGTGTGGCTTTCCAGCTTGTCTCTGTGGCTGAGCCAGGCATGGTTTTTAAAAGATGAGGAAACTGACTTTGCTGATGCGGGTGTTTCAGGAGAAGGACATGCAGAAGCTGAAGGATTTCATTCTGAGCAAGAAGCCGCACGTCATTGCCGTGACGGCGGAGACCCGCGACGCCATGATGATCGTGGAGGACGTGAAGATGATCCTCAGTGAGCTGGAGCAGGAGGAGCAGATCCCACCGATCAACGTGGAGCTGGTGGACAACGAGGTGGCCATGATCTTCGAAAACAGCAACAAGTCTCAGGTAAGCATGGCACCTGCTTTTGCAGGTCACAGAAGGAACAGTAATGATGATGGTAATGTTTGTGAAGCACCAACCTCTAATGTCAGAATAGAGCTTGATTGAAATCTGATTGAAACACCCACATTGAAGACACCACAAGTGGAAAATGACAGTAACAGTGATTACAAGCAATTAAACCACAAGATGCCAAACAGCAGGACCTACGTTGCACATACACACACACACACACACATGGACCCCCCCCCCCCACACACACACACACACATGGACACACACACACATGGACACACACACACACACACACACACACATGCACACACACATGCACACACACATGGACACACACACACACACATGGTGGAAAACCTGACGAGGCCACTGATTAGAGACCACCCTGATGAAAGGCCACTCTGATGAGAGACCACTTGTTCAAGCACCTGTCCCTCCAGACTCCGTGTCATTGAAGACGTGTCCAAGGCCCACCCGTCATCCTAAGGGTGCGTGTGCTGGAATTTCAGGGCAGCCTTAATAGAGGGGTATCTCAGTTTGGGTGAACATCCAGATCTTGGGTAATGTTGTAATAGTGGGCTACTTACATCAGCAGCTAAAACTCCTTCAGAACATGTGCGAGAGGTTTTTGTTAAAGACGGTAGGGAATGAAAGTGGATGACTGGTCCTTGTCAGCCCTACACTGCAGAGGTAAGGTTAACAACAAGGCTGCCCAATATCTATCATTGTGTGACAGCATGTGGGGTGGATGTCAGCTTGTCTGTCCTACACTGGGGGGGGTTACAGTTAACAACAAGGCTGCCCAGTGCTCTGTCACTGTGTGATTACATGCATGCTGGCTGTGGCCTTGTCTGCAGGCTGAGTTCAGGGAGTACCCGCCCACCCTTCGACATGCCGTGTCCATTGCCCGCCGTGTCCAAGATCCCCTGGTGGAGTTTGCGCAGCTCTGCAACCCGGATGAGGACATCATGTGTCTCAAGTACCATACCATGCAGGTCAGTTGGTCTGTCTGCTTTGTCTCTGGCTGTCTGCCCTGTCTGCTTTGTTTGTCTCTGGCTGGCTGGCTGGCTGTTTGATTTGTCTCTGGCTGGCTGGCTGACTGCTTTGTTTGTCTCTGGCTGGCTGGCTGTTTGCTTTGTCTCTGGCTGGCTGGCTGACTGCTTTGTTTGTCTCTGGCTGGCTGGCTGGCTGTTTGCTTTGTCTCTGGCTGGCTGGCTGACTGCTTTGTTTGTCTCTGGCTGGCTGGCTGTTTGCTTTGTCTCTGGCTGGCTGGCTGACTGCTTTGTTTGTCTCTGGCTGGCTGGCTGACTGCTTTGTTTGTCTCTGGCTGGCTGGCTGACTGCTTTGTTTGTCTCTGGCTGGCTGGCTGACTGCTTTGTTTGTCTCTGGCTGGCTGGCTGACTGCTTTGTTTGTCTCTGGCTGGCTGGCTGACTGCTTTGTTTGTCTCTGGCTGGCTGGCTGACTGCTTTGTTTGTCTCTGGCTGGCTGGCTGACTGCTTTGTTTGTGTCTGGCTGGCTGGCTGACTGCTTTGTCTCTGGCTGTCTTCCCTGTCTTCTTTCTTTGTCTCTGGCTGGCTGGCTGTTTGCTTTGTCTCTGGCTGGCTGGCTGACGGCTTTGTTTGTCTCTGGCTGGCTGACTGTCTGCTTTGTTTGTCTCTGGCTGGCTGTCTGCCTTGTCTCTGGCTGTCTGCTTTGTTTGTCTCTGGCTGGCTGGCTGACTGCTTTGTTTGTCTCTGGCTGGCTGTCTGCTTTGTCTCTGGCTGTCTGCTTTGTTTGTTTCTGGCTGCCTGTCTGCTTTGTTTGTCTCTGGCTGGCTCGCTGTCTGCTTTGTTTGTCTCTGGCTGGCTGGCTGTCTGCTTTGTTTGGCTGGCTGGCTATCTGCTTTGTCTCTGACTGGCTGTCTGCTTTGTTTGTCTCTGGATGTCTGCTGTTTTGTGTCTCTGTGTGTCTGTCTGTCATTGATTGTCTGCTCCGCTGCCTGGCTGCCATCCTGTGTTTTGGGTGGAAACCTTCAGGGTACACAGCGGTTTCACGAGATGGTGAGCTGCTTGTCTGTCCCTGTCACACCAGCTGGTCGGTCACCTTGGCAGAAACAAGCTGTAGACCTTTCCACACACACACACTGGCACACAAACACACATACACTGGTGCGTGCGCACGCGTGCACACACACACACACTGGCACAAACACACACACACACACCACACACACACACTGGCACAAACACACACACACCACACACACAGACACACACCTATACACTGGCACAAACACACACACACACATACACACACAAACACACACACACACACACACATACCTTAATGGTTACTAGTGACCGTGGTGTCTGACTGCACTTTAACTGACCACATGTTTATACCACAGAGAGAACTAGGCATGGTTGACATTACACATGTTCTTTTCACCGTTTCACAGGACCAGGTGTCAAAGGAAGAGCTGCTGAGCGCCCTCTACCTGGAGTTTGTCAACCGGGTCAACGAGGTGGGCGTGGACATCAACCGGTGCATCGCCTTCCCGCACACCGCCTCCCTGCTACAGTTTGTCTGCGGGCTGGGGCCCAGGAAGGCATCCTACCTGCTGAAGGTAAAGTTTTGGTGTCCTACCTGCTGAAGATAAAGTCTTGGTGACTGTCACCTTTGTACTGTCTGTGGGTGTCCAACCTGCTGAAGCTAAAGCCTTGGTGTCCTACCTGCTGAAGGTAAAGTCTTGGTACCTGTCAGCTTTCTTTGTACTGTCTGTGGGTGTCCTACCTGCTGAAGGTAAAGTCTTGGTGTCTTCCTGCTGAAGGTAAAGTCTTGGTACCTGTCTCCTTTCTTTGTACTGTCAGTGGGGTGATCTGCTGTCTCCTTTCTTTTACCATCTGTGTGGTGACCTGCTGTCTCCTTTCTTTGTACTGTCTATGGGGTGACCTGCTGTCTCCTTTCTTTGTACTGTCTATGGGGTGACCTGCTGTCTCCTTTCTTTGTACCATCTGTGTGGTGACCTGCTATCTCTTTTCTTTGTACTGTCTATGGGGTGACCTGCTGTCTCCTTTCTTTGTACTGTCTATGGGGTGACCTGCTGTCTCCTTTCTTTGTACTGTCTATGGGGTGACCTGCTGTCTCCTTTCTTTGTACTGTCTATGGGGTGACCTGCTGTCTCCTTTCTTTGTACTGTCTATGGGGTGACCTGCTGTCTCCTTTCTTTGTACTGTCTATGGGTTGACCTGTCTCCTTTCTTTGTATTGTCTATGGGGTGACCTGCTGTCTCCTTTCTTTGTACTGTCTATGGGTTGACCTGTCTCCTTTCTTTGTACTGTCTATGGGGTGACCTGCTGTCTCCTTTCTTTGTACTGTCTATGGGGTGACCTGCTGTCTCCTTTCTTTGTACTGTCTATGGGGTGACCTGCTGTCTCCTTTCTTTGTACTGTCTATGGGGTGACCTGCTGTCTCCTTTCTTTGTGTGGTGACCTGCCTGCTAAAGGTAAAGTCTTAGCCTTCTCCTTTGTACCGTCTGTGGGGTGACCTGCTGGTAGTGGTGCTTTATCTGTCACCAAAGAGAAATAATTTCATTTGCTTTATTACAGTGGTTCATTTCTGTTGACACACTAGCATGCATGCATACAGAGAGAGAGAAACCATGTTAGTATTGTACAGTCAGGCGAGTACTTTCAAATCAGTACATTCATATTTGCACCAGTCTTTAGCGTCACATTTTAGTCAAACATTTTCTGCTTCTGGTCATCATTTCATGTTTGTTCAGAGATGATCTGAGAGACTCCTTGTTTGTGTCTTTCATGCTGTTTTTTGTTTGCTTGTTGTTGATTTTTTTAATAAAAAAAAAATTACATTCTATTATACTCTTTACTTAAAATTACTCTTTATCCCACAGTTTTATCTTCTGCTTTTTCAGCCCTGATTTAGTCATCTCTGGTTGACTGGGCTCAAAGCACCAAGTAACTAACAAATTATCTTTTTTTCCCCCACCTTCCTGAGAGAAGTGCATTTGGTACAGAATGCTGTGTTGCTCAGCGTTTTACTGCATGTTGTGACAGATCCTGAAGCAGAACAGCAGCCGCCTGGAGAATCGAACCCAGCTGGTGCAGCTGTGCCACATGGGGCCCAAGGTGTTCATCAACTGTGCTGGCTTCATCAAACTGGACACCAACAGTCTTGGTGACAGGTGCGCCGCTCGCTGTGGGCTGTATAGAGCTCAGAATGAGAGATAGGAAAGATTGACTGGAAAGTAGTTAGCGTTGATACATGATGATAGTAGTCAGTAGTTAGCGAGGGATGATACATGAGAATGATACGTAGGGTGGAAAATAGTTACAGAGGGATGATGATAATGATATACGGAAGGTAGTTGGGGATGATAATGATATATGGAAGGTAGTTGGGGATGATAATGATATACAGAAGGTAGTTGGGGATGATAATGATATACGGAAGGTAGTTGGGGATGATAATGATATACGGAAGGTAGTTGGGGATGATAATGATATATGGAAGGTAGTTGGGGATGATAATGATACATAGCGTGGAAAATAGTTACAGAGGGATGATGATATATGGAAGGTAGTTAGGATGATACATGATATTGATCTCTAGTGTGGAAAGTGGTTAAAATAATTTATTCTTGCATGTACTATCTCTCCACTGGAGCACATAGCCCATGCATAAAAATGAAGACAAGGAGTTATAAATAGGAGCCCCCCATCCCCACCTCCAGTGCCCCATCCCCCCAGCCCCTCCTCCCCCCAGACCCCCCACCCCCCAAAGCCACCCAGCGCACTGAGCAACAGGCGAACAGTAACGACACCAACCAACCAGCCGATACAAAGGCAGGCTACAGAGAAATGGAAGCAGCTGACGCTTGCCTTGTGTCCTCAGCACCGACACCTACGTGGACGTGCTGGATGGGTCGCGGGTGCACCCGGAGGCCTACGAGTGGGCTCGCAAGATGGCTGTGGATGCCCTGGAGTATGACGACACCGCCGAGGACGCCAACCCGGCGGGGGCGCTGGAGGAAATCCTGGAATCGCCCGAGAGACTCAAAGACCTGGACTTGGATGCCTTCGCTGAGGAGCTGAAACGACAGGTGCGTTAAAGATGTCACGCAGGCTAGTCTCGTTGAGATCAAGTTGTAAAGTTAAAAACCATCAACAAAACTACTAAAAACTTAAAAACAACAACAAAACACCCAAAAAACAAATAAGTTTTATATTGTCAAATTCTTTGGCTGCTGCAACTGCGTGGACGGGAGGGGTTTATTTTTGGACTGAAGTATCTTGCCGCTGCTGACTATTGACTTTATGTAGGTTCAAAACAAAACAAAAAGATGTGCAAAAAATGTATGCTCAGAACGTCTCAAGACTACAAAGACAAAAATTGTGCGTCGGGGCTGTACGTCGATGATGACAGCATTTTGGAGAGAGAGGGGAGGTAACTGGTGTCAGAGCCGTAACTGGCAGAACCCACTGACACTGACCTTCACCTCTGAGACCTTGACCTTGCCTCGAGGCTGTCTGAGACATCCTCTTTAGCCCAGAGATTTTGACCTCCATGTGTTGTGTGATGCTAAGCAACCACTCCCTGCTTCAGTATTGTTGTGTTTCGGTTTTGACTGTTTGCTTTTGGGTTCTTAGGGCTATGGTGACAAACACATCACTCTGTACGACATCCGGGCGGAGTTGAATCAGCGCTACAAAGATCTTCGTACACCCTTCCGCTCGCCAACCAATGAGGAGCGCTTCAACATGCTGACCAAGGAGACCCCCGAGACTTTCTACGTCGGTGAGTCTGGTTCACTGTGATTGGTTGATTTGGTCCCCAAAGTGTGGTTCATTGTGATTGGTTGATTTAGTCCCCTAAGTGTGGTTCATTGTGATTGGTTGATTAGTCTTGTAAGTATGGTTCACTGTGACTGTTTGAGGTGTTCCAGTAAGTGTGGTTTATTGTAAGTGGTTTATTTAATCCAGTATGTCGGGTTCTTTGTGACTGGTTGATTTATTCCTGTAAGTGGTCCTTTGTGATTGGTTGATTTAGTCCAGTAAGTGGTTCTTTGTGATTGGTTGATCTAGTCCAGTAAGGGTGTGGCCAAATCAGATGGGTTCATTTAGTCTAGAAAGTGTGCATAGATTGAGAAAATGACTGGCACTCAGACAGAGTGTGTCTGCAGCAGAGCGGGATAAAGAGTGTGTTGAGCAGAATGGGATAAAGAGTGTGTTGAGCAGAGCAGGATAAAGAGTGTGTGTTGAGAAGAGTGTGTTGAGCAGAGTGGGATAAAGAGTGTGTTGAGCAGAGCGGGATAAAGAGTGTGGAGAAGAGTGTGTTGAGCAGAGTGGGATAAAGAGTGTGTTGAGCAGAGCGTGATAAAGAGTGTGTGTTGAGCAGAGTGGGATAAAGAATGTGTTGAGCAGAGCGGGATAAAGAGTGTGTGTTGAGAAGAGTGTGTTGAGCAGAGTGGGATAAAGAGTGTGTTAAGCAGAGTGGGATAAAGAGTGTGTTGAGCAGAGAGTGATAAAGAGTGTGTTGAGCAGAGTGGGATAAAGAGTGTGTTGAGCAGAGCGGGATAAAGAGTGTGTGTTGAGAAGAGTGTGTTTAGCAGAGTGGGGTAAAGAGTGTGTTGAGCAGAGTGGGATAAAGAATGTGTTGAGCAGAGCGGGATAAAGAGTGTGTGTTGAGAAGAGTGTGTTGAGCAGAGTGGGATAAAGAGTGTGTTGAGCAGAGCGGGATAAAGAGTGTGTGTTGAGAAGAGTGTGTTGAGCAGAGTGGGATAAAGAGTGTGTTGAGCAGAGCGGGATAAAGAGTGTGTTGAGCAGAGCGGGATAAAGAGTGTGTTGAGAAGAGAGTGATAAAGAGTGTGTTGAGCAGAGAGTGATAAAGAGTGTGTTGAGCAGAGTGGGATAAAGAGTGTGTTGAGCAGAGTGGGATAAAGAGTGTTGAGCAGAGTGGGATAAAGAGTGTTTTGAGCAGAGTGGGATAAAGAGTGTTGAGCAGAGTGGGATAAAAGATAAAGAGTGTTTTGAGCAGAGTGGGATAAAGAGTGTTGAGCAGAGTGGGATAAAGAGTGTGTTGAGCAGAGCAGGATAAAGAGGGTGTGTTGAAAAGAGTGTGTTGAGCAGAGTGGGATAAAGAGTGTGTTGAGCAGAGTGGGACAAAGAGTGTGTTGAGCAGAGTGGCATAAAGAGAGTGTGTTGAGCAGAGTGGGATAAAGAGTGTGTTGAGCAGAGTGGGATAAAGAGTGTTTTGAGCAGAGTGGGATAAAGAGAGTGTGTTGAGCAGAGCGGGTTAAAGAGAGTGTGTTGAGGAGAGCGGGATAAAGAGAGTGTGTTGAGCAGAGTGGGATAAAGACACCGGTCTGTGACCATTCCCTTGAACACCAGTGTTGGTTGTTCAGACGGCTTGTTGATTGTTCAGAGTGTGCTGAGCATAGTGGGGTAAAGACGCAGGTACCTGACCATTCCCCTGAGCAGCAGTGTTGGTGGTTGCAGGGAAGCTGGTGATGTGTCGGGTGTACGGCATCGCCTACAAGCGCCCCCAGGGGGAGCAGCTGGACCAGGCCAACCCCGTGCGCAATGAGGAGTCGGGGCTGTGGCAGTGCCCTTTCTGCCTCAACAGCGACTTCCCCGAGCTCTCAGAGGTCAGTGCCATGCTTCCAGACAGTCTGTCAGCGGTCACTGGCCTTAATTGGCAACCTTTTGTCAATGCCACACTTTCAGTCAGCAGTCATTGGCCTTAATTGTCAACCTTTTGTCAATGCCACACTTTCAAACAGTCAACAGTCACTGGCCTTAATTGGAAACCTTTTGTCACTGCCACGCTTTCAGTCAGCGGTCATTAGCCTTAATTGGCAACCTTTTGACAGTGCCTTGCTTCCAAACAAAATTGACAACCTTTTGCCAGTGCCACGCTTCCAAACAGTCAGCAGTCACTGGCCTTAATTGGCAACCTTTTTTTGGTGCCACGCTTTCAAACAATCAGCAGTCAGTGGCCTTAATTGTGGACCCTTTCCACCCGAGTGTTGTCGCTGAGAAACACATCTGAATGGCCTGAATGTTGTCGCTGAGAAACACATCTGAATGGCCTGAATGTCACTTTAGGGCAACCAGTGGTGCAGGAAGGGGATCGGTGCAAAGACTTTAACAGGAGACTGTGCATCCTGGGTTCAGGCCACCCAACAAGGCACCTTCTTGTGACCAAGCGGCGCTGTTTTTTAAAATGTGTGTGTGGCGGATTTAGCTGCAGTATTCCGCCGTAATATTCATTTTTTAAGTCAGGTGTGAACTCTACACTTTGTGACATTTGCATTGGGCATGTATAGTATTGTTTCTTCATAAATGTGTATGTTTGGGGGGGGTGGGGGGGGGGGGAGAGAAAGATGGTGAGGATGCTAAAGTATGTGTGTTGATGCGGGTGTGCAGTCATTTTGTGCTCCATAATGGTGTATGTTGGGGGGGGGGGGGGGGGGTGCAGAAGGATGATGAGGGTGCCAAAGTCTGTGTGTTTGCTGTAGGTGTGGAGTCATTTTGATGGAGGCAGCTGTCCGGGTTCTGCGGTTGGTGTCAAAACGCGTCTGGACAATGGGGTGTCAGGGTTTATCCATACCAAGAACATCAGCGACAAAATGGTCAGGAATCCTGAGGAACGAGTCAAGGTAAGCGATGGGATTTCATTGCTGTCTCTCTGTCTTTCCATCTTTCAGTGGCTGGGTTTCATTTCTCTCTCTCTGTCTTTCTGTGGCTGGATTTCATTGCTCTGTCTGTCTTTCTGAGGCTGGGTTTCATTGCTCTATCTGTCTTTCTGTGGCTGGGTTTCATTGCTCTGTCTGTCTTTCTGTGGCTGGGGTTCATTGCTCTCTCTTTCTTTCTGTGGCTGGGTTTTATTGCTCTCTCTGTCTTTCTGTGGCTGGGTTTCATTGCTCTCTCTGTCTTTCTGTGGCTGGATTTTATTGCTCTCTCTGTCTTTCTGCCGCAGGATTTCATTGCTCTCTCTGTCTTTCTGCTGCAGGATTTCATTGCTCTCTGTCTTTCTGCCGCAGGAGTTAATTGTTCTGTCTTTCTGCCGCAGGATTTCATTGCTCTCTCTGTCTTTCTGCCGCAGGATTTCATTGTTCTCTCTGTCTTTCTGCCGCAGGATTTCATTGTTCTTTCTGCAGCAGAATTTCATTGTTCTGTCTTTCTGTGGCTGGATTTCATTGTTCTCTGTCTTTCTGTGGCTGGATTTCATTGTTCTCTGACTTTCTGTGGCTGGATTTCATTGTTCTCTCTTTCTGTCTTTCTGTGGCTGGATTTCATTGGTCTCTCTGTCTTTGTGTGGTTGGCCACCCATCCGTCCACCTTCCTCTCACTCCTTTCTGTTGTTTCTGTAATGATGAATACTTTTCCCGTAATGAGGTGTGATGCGTAGATGTGAAGCTACTTTTGTATTAATCCCATTCACTTTTCCATCTTGGCCTAGCATGTATGAGTTCTACAGCCCTTGTCAGGAACTTGACAGGATGGCTCGGTTTGCCAGCCAGACTCCACTGCTGTGATCAGTGAGGGACAAGAAGAGCATTGCAACAACAGAAAATCTCTTCTTTTTTTTCTCTTTTTTTTTGGGGGGGGGGGGGGGGGGGGGGGGGGAGCTGTGTCACAGCAGAGAAACCTTGGCAGACCACTCACACCTGTGATGAATATGGACTTACTTTGTTGTGGTCTGTCTGGGTTGGAATGTGTTTCTTTGTTGCACATAGTCAGCTGTTGTTGTCGTTGTCCTGCAGCGTGGGATGACCATCCATGCTCGTATCATCAAGATCGACATTGACCGGTTCCAAGTGGAGCTGACCTCCAAGTCCTCTGACCTGCTGGACAAGGAAGGCAATTGGAAGTGAGTCTTTGAGTGTCGCGGCCTGAAGGGGGCGCTGGACAAAATGGGGTCATGTAGTCACTGTTGCGAAGACGAAGCTGTGTGGTGATTTTGTGTGGTGCATGTGTTGTACATTTTGTGTGTGTGTGAGACATAAGTGTGGTACCTTTTGTGTGATGTGTGTGATACATTTTGTGTGCTGTGTGTGATACATGTGTATGTGATACATTGTGTATGACTATGATACATTGTGTGTGATACATTTGGGGGAGGTTTCCTTTGTGCATTGTGATTTGTCCATCTCCCTACCCACCTCTTTGTCACCATGGGAACGTTTAAGGAACTAGCCATCTAGGTGTTCATTCTGCCCAAGAAAGTAGGCCTTTCTCCAACAGATAAAATATCTCAGGATACTTTCTGCAAATCAAGGGTTTGCTTTGAAATGCTCCACTGTTAATTTTTTTTTTTTTGGAATCCTTTTGCACCAGTGATGGTGAGTGGGACTTGTATCTAGAAAACACTGCCAAGTTTCACAGCTGGATGGATGGCTGTTCATGGCCCCTTGGACCTTGTTCCCCAGGCCCTCTATGCCAGCATGTGGCGCTCACGCCCTGCATGAAGGAGGCAGTGGGTGCCACACGGGCAAGCAAGGGCAGTGCTCATGTGTGCAGCCAGTGCAGCCTTCCGCCCTGAAAGAAACTAAGTTCAGAAAATGAGCAAGGGGCATTTAAAAGCAAAATTCTTGACTTGAGGGTTTTATTTTGATTGCTCTACCTGTTGGACGAAACTTGTGTTGATCTGGCTAGTTCCATTACGGAACGGATGTTCCATTCCCACCATCACTCGTCCCTCCCTCCACCTCCACCCCATTCCATCCTACCCACCCCATCCCAAGACTGGCATGGGGTAGATGAATTTGGATCATGAATGTGTGTTGTGTGTGTGTGTGTGTGTGTGAGAGAGAGAGAGGTGTGTGTGTGTGTGTACGAGAGAGAGAGGCATGTGTGATTGTGTGTGTGTGTGTGTGCGAAACAGAGGTGTGTGTGTGTGTGTGCGAGAGAGAGAGAGGCATGTGTGATTGTGTGTATGCGAGAGAGAGAGAGAGGCATGTGTGTGTGTGTGTGTGCGAGAGAGAGAGGGGTGTGTGCATATCTGCGTGTGTGTGTGAGAGAGAGAGAGGTTGTGTGTGTGTGAGAAAGAGAGAGGGGCATGTGTGGTGTGAGTGTGTGTGTGTGAGAGAGAGGGATGTGTGTGTGTGTGCACTGTGGGTTTGTCACTGACTAAGCACACGTTTTCCCGTGTGATTGCAGGCCGCAGAAAGATCTGTACTATGACTTTGACTATGAAAAATTGCTGATGGAGAAGGAAGAAGAGAAACTGAAACAGCAGGCCCGACAGAGTAAGTTGTCACCGGACCTGTTTGCCTCTTGGTGGGGGCTGCATGTGGAAGGTGTATCTGTGAGGTTGGAGAGGATTAGGTTTATAGACAGGTGCAGTAAGGTCTGCAGACAGGTGCAATCAGTTTATTGGTGGCTGTAATAATGTTTGTGGACAGGTGCAGTAGGGTTTGTAGACAGGTGCAGTAGGGTTTCTAGACATGCAGTAAGGTGCAATCATGTTTATAGACAGGTGCAGTAAGGTTGGTGGGTAGATGCAATCAGGTTTATAGACAGGTGCAGTAAGGTTGGTGGGTAGATGCAATCAGGTTTATAGACAGGTGCAGTAAGGTTGGTGGGTAGATGCAATCATGTTTATAGACAGGTGCAGTAAGGTTGGTGGGTAGATGCAATCAGGTTTATAGACAGGTGCAGTAAGGTTGGTGGGTAGATGCAATCATGTTTATAGACAGGTGCAGTAAGGTTGGTGGGTAGATGCAATCAGGTTTATAGACAGGTGCAGTAAGGTTGGTGGGTAGATGCAATCAGGTTTATAGACAGGTGCAGTAAGGTTGGTGGGTAGATGCAATCATGTTTATAGACAGGTGCAGTAAGGTTGGTGGGTAGATGCAATCAGGTTTATAGACAGGTGCAGTAAGGTTGGTGGGTAGATGCAATCAGGTTTATAGACAGGTGCAGTAAGGTTGGTGGGTAGATGCAATCAGGTTTATAGACAGGTGCAGTAAGGTTGGTGGGTAGACGCTATCAGGTTTATAGACAGGTGCAGTAAGGTTGGTGGGTAGATGCAATCAGGTTTATAGACAGGTGCAGTAAGGTTGGTGGGTAGACGCAATCAGGTTTATTGACAGATGCAGTAAGGTTGGTGGGTAGATGCAATCAGGTTTATAGAGAGATGCAGTAAGGTTTATAGACTGGTGTGATCAGGTTAAGGGGCATGTGCAGTAAGGTTTATAGAGAGATGCAGTAAGGTTTATAGACTGGTGTGATCAGGTTAAGGGGCATGTGCAGTAAGGTTTATAGACTGGTGTGATCAGGTTAAGGGGCATGTGCAGTAAGGTTTATAGAGAGATGCAGTAAGGTGTATAGACTGGTGTGATCAGGTTAAGGGGCATGTGCAGTAAGGTTTATAGACTGGTGTGATCAGGTTAAGGGGCATGTGCAGTAAGGTTTATAGACTGGTGTGATCAGGTTAAGGGGCATGTGCAGTAAGGTTTATAGACTGGTGTGATCAGGTTAAGGGGCATGTGCAGTAAGGTTTATAGACTGGTGTGATCAGGTTAAGGGGCATGTGCAGTAAGGTGTATAGACTGGTGTGATCAGGTTAAGGGGCATGTGCAGTAAGGTTTATAGACTGGTGTGATCAGGTTAAGGGGCATGTGCAGTAAGGTTTATAGACTGGTGTGATCAGGTTAAGGGGCATGTGCAGTAAGGTTTATAGACTGGTGTGATCAGGTTAAGGGGCATGTGCAGTAAGGTTTATAGACTGGTGTGATCAGGTTAAGGGGCATGTGCAGTAAGGTTTATAGACTGGTGTGATCAGGTTAAGGGGCATGTGCAGTAAGGTTTATAGACTGGTGTGATCAGGTTAAGGGGCATGTGCAGTAAGGTTTATAGACTGGTGTGATCAGGTTAAGGGGCATGTGCAGTAAGGTTTATAGACTGGTGTGATCAGGTTAAGGGGCATGTGCAGTAAGGTTTATAGACTGGTGTGATCAGGTTAAGGGGCATGTGCAGTAAGGTGTATAGACTGGTGTGATCAGGTTAAGGGGCATGTGCAGTAAGGTTTATAGACTGGTGTGATCAGGTTAAGGGGCATGTGCAGTAAGGTGTATAGACTGGTGTGATCAGGTTAAGGGGCATGTGCAGTAAGGTGTATAGACTGGTGTGATCAGGTTAAGGGGCATGTGCAGTAAGGTGTATAGACTGGTGTGATCAGGTTAAGGGGCATGTGCAGTAAGGTGTATAGACTGGTGTGATCAGGTTAAGGGGCATGTGCAGTAAGGTGTATAGACTGGTGTGATCAGGTTAAGGGGCATGTGCAGTAAGGTGTATAGACTGGTGTGATCAGGTTAAGGGGCATGTGCAGTAAGGTTTATAGACTGGTGTGATCAGGTTAAGGGGCATGTGCAGTAAGGTTTATAGACTGGTGTGATCAGGTTAAGGGGCATGTGCAGTAAGGTTTATAGACTGGTGTGATCAGGTTAAGGGGCATGTGCAGTAAGGTGTATAGACTGGTGTGATCAGGTTAAGGGGCATGTGCAGTAAGGTGTATAGACTGGTGTGATCAGGTTAAGGGGCATGTGCAGTAAGGTGTATAGACTGGTGTGATCAGGTTAAGGGGCATGTGCAGTAAGGTGTATAGACTGGTGTGATCAGGTTAAGGGGCATGTGCAGTAAGGTTTATAGAGAGATGCAGTAAGGTGTATAGACTGGTGTGATCAGGTTAAGGGGCATGTGCAGTAAGGTGTATAGACTGGTGTGATCAGGTTAAGGGGCATGTGCAGTAAGGTGTATAGACTGGTGTGATCAGGTTAAGGGGCATGTGCAGTAAGGTGTATAGACTGGTGTGATCAGGTTAAGGGGCATGTGCAGTAAGGTGTATAGACTGGTGTGATCAGGTTAAGGGGCATGTGCAGTAAGGTTTATAGACTGGTGTGATCAGGTTAAGGGGCATGTGCAGTAAGGTGTACAGACTGGTGTGATCAGGTTAAGGGGCATGTGCAGTAAGGTGTATAGACTGGTGTGATCAGGTTAAGGGGCATGTGCAGTAAGGTGTATAGACTGGTGTGATCAGGTTAAGGGGCATGTGCAGTAAGGTGTATAGACTGGTGTGATCAGGTTAAGGGGCATGTGCAGTAAGGTGTATAGACAGGTGTGATCAGGTTAAGGGGCATGTGCAGTAAGGTGTATAGACTGGTGTGATCAGGTTAAGGGGCATGTGCAGTAAGGTGTATAGACTGGTGTGATCAGGTTAAGGTTTATAGAGAGATGCAGTAAGGTGTATAGACTGGTGTGATCAGGTTAAGGGGCATGTGCAGTAAGGTGTATAGACAGGTGTGATCAGGTTAAGGGGCATGTGCAGTAAGGTGTATAGACTGGTGTGATCAGGTTAAGGGGCATGTGCAGTAAGGTGTATAGACTGGTGTGATCAGGTTCAGGGGCATGTGCAGTAAGGTGTATAGACTGGTGTGATCAGGTTAAGGGGCATGTGCAGTAAGGTGTATAGACTGGTGTGATCAGGTTCAGGGGCATGTGCAGTAAGGTGTATAGACTGGTGTGATCAGGTTCAGGGGCATGTGCAGTAAGGTGTATAGACTGGTGTGATCAGGTTCAGGGGCATGTGCAGTAAGGTGTATAGACTGGTGTGATCAGGTTAAGGGGCATGTGCAGTAAGGTGTATAGACTGGTGTGATCAGGTTAAGGGGCATGTGCAGTAAGGTGTATAGACTGGTGTGATCAGGTTCAGGGGCATGTGCAGTAAGGTGTATAGACTGGTGTGATCAGGTTAAGGGGCATGTGCAGTAAGGTGTATAGACTGGTGTGATCAGGTTCAGGGGCATGTGCAGTAAGGTGTATAGACTGGTGTGATCAGGTTCAGGGGCATGTGCAGTAAGGTTTATAGACTGGTGTGATCAGGTTCAGGGGCATGTGCAGTAAGGTGTATAGACAGGTGTGATCAGGTTCAGGGGCATGTGCAGTAAGGTGTATAGACAGGTGTGATCAGGTTAAGGGGCATGTGCAGTAAGGTGTATAGACTGGTGTGATCAGGTTAAGGGGCATGTGCAGTAAGGTGTATAGACAGGTGTGATCAGGTTAAGGGGCATGTGCAGTAAGGTGTATAGACAGGTGTGATCAGGTTAAGGGGCATGTGCAGTAAGGTGTATAGACAGGTGTGATCAGGTTAAGGGGCATGTGCAGTAAGGTGTATAGACTGGTGTGATCAGGTTAAGGGGCATGTGCAGTAAGGTGTATAGACTGGTGTGATCAGGTTCAGGGGCATGTGCAGTAAGGTGTATAGACTGGTGTGATCAGGTTCAGGGGCATGTGCAGTAAGGTGTATAGACTGGTGTGATCAGGTTAAGGGGCATGTGCAGTAAGGTGTATAGACTGGTGTGATCAGGTTAAGGGGCATGTGCAGTAAGGTGTATAGACAGGTGTGATCAGGTTAAGGGGCATGTGCAGTAAGGTGTATAGACTGGTGTGATCAGGTTAAGGGGCATGTGCAGTAAGGTGTATAGACTGGTGTGATCAGGTTAAGGGGCATGTGCAGTAAGGTGTATAGACTGGTGTGATCAGGTTCAGGGGCATGTGCAGTAAGGTGTATAGACTGGTGTGATCAGGTTAAGGGGCATGTGCAGTAAGGTGTATAGACTGGTGTGATCAGGTTAAGGGGCATGTGCAGTAAGGTGTATAGACTGGTGTGATCAGGTTCAGGGGCATGTGCAGTAAGGTGTATAGACTGGTGTGATCAGGTTCAGGGGCATGTGCAGTAAGGTTTATAGACTGGTGTGATCAGGTTCAGGGGCATGTGCAGTAAGGTGTATAGACAGGTGTGATCAGGTTCAGGGGCATGTGCAGTAAGGTGTATAGACAGGTGTGATCAGGTTAAGGGGCATGTGCAGTAAGGTGTATAGACTGGTGTGATCAGGTTAAGGGGCATGTGCAGTAAGGTGTATAGACAGGTGTGATCAGGTTAAGGGGCATGTGCAGTAAGGTGTATAGACAGGTGTGATCAGGTTAAGGGGCATGTGCAGTAAGGTGTATAGACAGGTGTGATCAGGTTAAGGGGCATGTGCAGTAAGGTGTATAGACAGGTGTGATCAGGTTAAGGGGCATGTGCAGTAAGGTGTATAGACTGGTGTGATCAGGTTAAGGGGCATGTGCAGTAAGGTGTATAGACTGGTGTGATCAGGTTAAGGGGCATGTGCAGTAAGGTGTATAGACTGGTGTGATCAGGTTAAGGGGCATGTGCAGTAAGGTGTATAGACAGATGCAGTAAGGTGTATAGACTGGTGTGATCAGGTTCAGGGGCATGTGCAGTAAGGTGTATAGACAGGTGTGATCAGGTTCAGGGGCATGTGCAGTAAGGTGTATAGACTGGTGTGATCAGGTTCAGGGGCATGTGCAGTAAGGTGTATAGACAGGTGTGATCAGGTTCAGGGACATGTGCAGTAAACCAGCTTGTGCCTTCATTCATTTGGTGGGAAAGCCATCAGTCTCCACATTAATTAACAGTGGTCATTAATGGTGTGGTTTTCTGTGTTGTAACATTGTGATGGCCACAATACTTTTGTTTGTGGGGTCAGGCTTGTGAATTTTGTGGCAACAGTTCATTGTCTTCGTGTTACTGTGATTAGTGCAGTGACTTTATTCCCTTTGTGTTACAGCGAATATTGTAGTGACTGTTCATTTCCTTTGTGTTACAGTGAATGTTGCAGTGACTTTATTCCCTTTGTGTTGCAGTGAATATTGTAGTGACTGTTTATTCCCTGTGTGTTAATGTGAATATCATGGTGAATGTTTATTCCCTGTGTGTTACTGTGAATATCGTGGTGACCTTTTATTCCCTGTGTGTTGCAGCCTACATCAAACGTGTGATCGCTCACCCTAACTTCAGAAACATCGGCTACAAGGAGTGTGAGAAAGCCATGGCCAACATGGACCTTGGGGACGTCATCATCAGACCAAGCAGCAAGGTAAAACAGCAGTAAACAGCCGTGAGGTAAACAGCCGTGAGGTAAACAGCCGTGAGGTAAACAGCCATGAGGTAAACAGCCGTGAGGCAAACAGCCGTGAAGTAAACAGCTGTGAAGTAAACAGCCGTGAGGCAAACAGCCGTGAGGCAAACAGCCATGAGGCAAACAGCCGTGAAGTAAACAGCCATGAGGTAAACAGCCGTGAAGTAAACAGCCGTTAGGTAAACAGCCATGAAGTAAACAGCCGTGAGGTAAACAGCAGTTAAGAGCAGTGAGGTAAACAGCAGTTAAGAGCATTGAGGTAAACAGCAGTAAGGTAAACAGCAGCGAGGTAAACAGCAGTGAGGTAAACAACAGTTAAGAGCAGTGAGGTAAACAGCAGTGAGGTAAACAGCAGTTAAGAGCAGTGAGGTAAACAGCAGTTAAGAGCAGTGAGGTAAACAGCAGTTAAGAGCAGTGAGGTAAACAGCAGCGAGGTAAACAGCAGCGAGGTAAACAGCAGTGAGGTAAACAGCAGTAAGGTAAACAACAGTAAGGTAAACAGCAGTGAGGTAAACAGCAGTGAGGTAAACAACAGTGAGGTAAACAGCAGTAAGGTAAACAGCAGTGAGGTAAACAACAATGAGGTAAACAACAGTGAGGTAAACAGCATTTAAATGCAGACTCAAATCACTGTGAATTCCACCAGTGAACACAGCGGTCAGGTCCAAAGCTCGTGAGGGGGTAATTGAGGCTCCATTTACTGTGCATTCTACCAGTCACCACAGTGTCACATGAGGGTCAAGACGGGTCAACAGTGTCACATGACGGTCAAGACAGGTTAACAGGGTCACATGACAGTCAGGTCAGCATGTCACATGGCAGTCAGGTCAACAGTGCCACATGGCAGTCAGGTCAACAGTGTCACATGGCAATCAGGTTTGCAGTGTCGCATGGCAGTCAGGTCAACATTGTCACATGGTGGTCAGGTCAACAGTGTCACATGATGGTCAGGTCAACAGTGTCACATGGTGGTCAGGTCAACAGTGTCACATGGCAGTCAGTTCAAAACAGTGTCAAATGGTGGTCAGGTCAACACAGTGTCACATGGCAGTCAGGTCCGCAGTGTCACATGGCAGTCAGTTCAAAACAGTGTCAAATGGTGGTCAGGTCAACACAGTGTCACATGGTAGTCACAGGTCAAAAGCTTGTGGGAGGGTAACTGTGAGCTCAGAGCAGGGCCCTTCCTGAATGAGAATTTGTAGCGTCTCATAAAGAGTGAAATTGACAGCAGCGGTATTCAGGTGTGACATCTGAACATGAATTATGCAGTAACAGCATTGATGTGTAAAAATTAACATCTCCTGGAAAGTAAAATGTCCAGTAGCAATGCTAATGTGTAACGTTTCCTGAGATGTAAGTGTGCAGTAGCATTACCAGTGTGAACGTTGCCTGGGAAGTAAGTGTGCAGTAGCATTACCAGTGTGAAAGTTGCCTGGGAAGTAAGTGTGCAGTAGCATTACCAGTGTGAAAGTTGCCTGGGAAGTAAGTGTGCAGTAGCATTACCAGTGTGAACGTTGCCTGGGAAGTAAGTGTGCAGTAGCATTACCAGTGTGAAAGTTGCCTGGGAAGTAAGTGTGCAGTAGCATTACCAGTGTGAAAGTTGCCTGGGAAGTAAGTGTGCAGTAGCAATACCAGTGTGAACGTTGCCTGGGAAGTAAGTGTGCAGTAGCAATACCAGTGTGAAAGTTGCCTGGGAAGTAAGTGTGCAGTAGCAATACCAGTGTGAATGTTTCCTGAGAAGTAAGTCTAATAATAATGATAACAATACATAAATTTTCTATAGCGCTATTCCCTGCTGAGTGAGCTCAACGCGCTTGTTCACATACATGTACATAAGATATTACATTTACATTTACTAACATGTCTTATACAAACAATCTCATAATACATACTTAATAAAATACACTAATATAAAACAAATACATGTAAAGTGGCACATAAAATAAAATACAAAAATGCTATAAAACAGACGTTACAATAATTTAAAACAGGTACATAATTATAAAGCTGTATTCTAAGCAATTAGTATTATTACTCTGCTAAGCACACACACACACACACAGAGTAGCAGGAGCAATACCAGTGTGCAATGTTTCCTGAGTAGCAAAGTGTACCATTCCTTAAAGGGAGACTAAAGTTGTGTATACTGTGGCAGCAATCAGACCACCTGAGGGTCACCTGGAAGGGGTGTGTGTGTGTGTGTGTGTGAGGGAGAGTAAAGTTGTGTTTACTGTGGCAGCAATCGGACCACCTGACAGTCACCTGGAGGGTGTGTGTGTGTGTGAGGGAGACTAAAGTTGTGTTTATTGTGGCAGGGTTCAGACCACCTGATGCTCCCCTGGAAGGTGTGTGTGTGTGTGTGTGTGTGTGTGTGTGTGTGTGTGTGTGTGTGTGTGTGTGTGTGTGTGAGGGAGAGTAAAGTTGTGTTTATTGTGGCAGGGTTCAGACCACCTGATGGTCCCCTGGAAGGTGTGTGTGTGTGTGTGTGTGTGTGTGTGTGTGTGTGTGTGTGTGTGTGTGTGTGTGTGTGTGTGTGAGGGAGACTAAAGTTGTGTTTATCGTGGCAGGGTTCAGACCACCTGATGGTCCCCTGGAAGGTGTGTGTGTGTGTGTGTGTGTGTGTGTGTGTGTGTGTGTGTGTGTGTGTGTGTGTGTGTGTGTGTGTGAGGGAGAGTAAAGTTGTGTTTATTGTGGCAGGGTTCAGACCACCTGATGGTCCCCTGGAAGGTGTGTGTGTGTGTGTGTGTGTGTGTGTGTGTGTGTGTGTGTGTGTGTGTGTGAGGGAGAGTAAAGTTGTGTTTATTGTGGCAGGGTTCAGACCACCTGATGGTCCCCTGGAAGGTGTGTGTGTGTGTGTGAGGGAGAGTAAAGTTGTGTTTACTGTGGCAGGGTTCGGACCACCTGACGGTCCCCTGGAAGGTGTGTGTGTGTGTGTGTGTGTGTGTGTGTGTGTGTGTGTGTGTGTGTGTGTGTGTGTGTGTGTGTGTGTGTGTGAGGGAGACTAAAGTTGTGTTTATCGTGGCAGGGTTCAGACCACCTGATGGTCCCCTGGAAGGTGTGTGTGTGTGTGTGTGTGTGTGTGTGTGTGTGTGTGTGTGTGTGTGTGTGAGGGAGAGTAAAGTTGTGTTTATTGTGGCAGGGTTCAGACCACCTGATGGTCCCCTGGAAGGTGTGTGTGTGTGTGTGTGTGTGTGTGTGTGTGTGTGTGTGTGTGTGTGTGTGTGTGTGTGAGGGAGAGTAAAGTTGTGTTTATTGTGGCAGGGTTCAGACCACCTGATGGTCCCCTGGAAGGTGTGTGTGTGTGTGTGAGGGAGAGTAAAGTTGTGTTTACTGTGGCAGGGTTCGGACCACCTGACGGTCCCCTGGAAAAGGTAGTAGTGTGTGTGTGTGTGTGTGTGTGTGTGTGTGTGTGTGTGTGTGTGTGTGTGTGTGTGTGTGTGTGTGTGTGAGGGAGAGTAAAGTTGTGTTTACTGTGGCAGGGTTCGGACCACCTGATGGTCCCCTGGAAGGTGTGTGTGTGTGTGTGTGTGTGTGTGTGTGTGTGTGTGTGTGTGTGTGTGTGTGTGTGTGTGTGTGTGAGGGAGAGTAAAGTTGTGTTTACTGTGGCAGGGTTCAGACCACCTGACGGTCCCCTGGAAGGTGTGTGTGTGTGTGAGGGAGACTAAAGTTGTGTTTACTGTGGCAGGGTTCAGACCACCTGACGGTCACCTGGAAGGTGTGTGTGTGTGTGTGTGTGTGTGTGTGTGTGTGTGTGTGTGTGTGTGTGAGGGAGAGTAAAGTTGTGTTTACTGTGGCAGGGTTCAGACCACCTGACGGTCACCTGGAAGGTGTGTGTGTGTGTGTGTGTGAGGGAGAGTAAAGTTGTGTTTACTGTGGCAGGGTTCAGACCACCTGATGGTCCCCTGGAAGGTGTGTGTGTGAGGGAGAGTAAAGTTGTGTTTACTGTGGCAGGGTTCAGACCACCTGATGGTCACCTGGAAGGTGTGTGTGTGTGTGTGTGAGGGAGAGTAAAGTTGTGTTTACTGTGGCAGGGTTCAGACCACCTGATGGTCACCTGGAAGGTGTGTGTGTGTGTGAGGGAGAATAAAGTTGTGTTTATTGTGGCAGGGTTCGGACCACCTGACGGTCCCCTGGAAGGTGTGTGTGTGTGAGGGAGACTAAAGTTGTGTTTATTGTGGCAGGGTTCGGACCACCTGACGGTCACCTGGAAGGTGTGTGTGTGTGAGGGAGACTAAAGTTGTGTTTACTGTGGCAGGGTTCAGACCACCTGACGGTCACCTGGAAGGTGTGTGTGTCTCTGAGGGAGACTAAAGTTGTGTTTATTGTGGCAGGGTTCAGACCACCTGACAGTCACCTGGAAGGTGTGTGAGGGAATTCTGCAGCACATCGACGTGACAGAGGAAGGCAAGGAGAACGCCTTCTCCCTCGGCAAGTCACTGTTGATCGGCGATGAGGTGAGTTTTCACACTCTTCCTTTCCACGGTAAGCCGCACGTTTCAATGATTAACGGAAGAGATGGGCCCCTTCGGACCTGCTGGTGGAAGACCCCGACCCGACCCAGTGATGGGGTTGATGGTTGGGACCTTCGTCCCAGTTTTGCCATGTTCCGGCTGCCTCAGGCTTTTCCATACGGCTTATAGCTGCTTGGGTGGGACAGACAGTGTGTAGAATGCAGGCAGTGTACAGAATGCAGGTATTGTGTGGATACCCCCCCCCCCCCCCCCCCACCACCCTCTCTCTTGCTTACACTGAAATAGTGATGAAACATGGGGCGACAGCCTGCCTTTTTCGCTGATGAAGACTGTAAACGACACTTTTGTCCACACAGCTGCTTGCAGGAGCTCCTCGGGGACAGAAAACCGTTGTTCCTGTCAAACACATCCACTTGTATTTGCAGGAGTTTGAGGACCTGGACGAAATCATCGCTCGCCACATACAGCCCATGGCAGCCAGCGTGCGGGACATCATTGGGCATCGTTATTACAAGGAAATCGATGACAAGCGTGAGGTCATTGAAAAGCTCCTCGCTGATGACAAGAAGAAGACGCCTTCAAAGTAATAATGAATGCTCTTTTTTGTCTTGTGAGTGTGTGTGTGGTGATTTCCATGTCATATTTTCATTGTGTGGTTTGTGTGAAAAAGGCACAGAACTGCTCATTATCTTTCATTCTCACACATGTACGCGCATACTCATGCAAACATGCATGCACACACACACACACACACACACTCACACAGGCAAGACAGAGGGGAGCTGTTCAGGTGGATTTCACTGGATTTCCTTTGTTTGTGTGCGGTAGAATTCCCTACTACTTCAGCGCCTGCCACAAGTACCCGGGCAAGTTCCTGCTGTCGTACATGCCGCGCAACAAGTCGCGGCACGAGTACTTCTCCCTCACCCCGGAGGGCCTGCGCTACCGGCAGCAGATCTACCCCTCCCTCAACTCCATGATCCGCTGGTTCAAGGAGCACTTCAGGGACCCCATCCCAGGTCAGTCATTTCTTTTCTCATTTCTGTCCCAGGTCAGTCACTTCTCTTTGCTCCTGTCCCAGGTCAGTCACTTCTGTTCTTGCTCCTGTCCCAGGTCATTCCCTTCTGTTCTCCTTGCTCCTGTCCCAGGTCATTCATTTCTCTTCTCCTTGCCCCTGTCCCAGGTCAGTCACTTCTCTTTGCTCCTGTCCCAGGTCAGTCACTTCTCTTCTTGCTCCTGTCCCAGGTCAGTCACTTCTCTTCTTGCTCCTGTCCCAGGTCAGTCACTTCTGTTCTCCTTGCTCCTGTCCCAGGTCATTCATTTCTCTTCTCCTTGCCCCTGTCCCAGGTCAGTCATTTCTCTTCTCCTTGCTCCTGTCCCAGGTCAGTCACTAATCTGCGCCTTGCTCACTAAGGGGCACTTCACTGTCCTAGGTCAGTTGCTTCTCACTGAGCAAGGGGCACTTCACTGTCCCAGGTCAGTCATTTCTCACTGAGCAAGGGGCACTTCACTGTCCCAGGTCAGTCATTTCTCACTGAGCAAGGGGCACTTCACTGTCCCAGGTCAGTCATTTCTCACTGAGCAAGGGGCACTTCACTGTCCCAGGTCAGTCATTTCTCACTGAGCAAGGGGCACTTCACTGTCCCAGGTCAGTCATTTCTCACTGAGCAAGGGGCACTTCACTGTCCCAGGTCAGTCATTTCTCACTGAGCAAGGGGCACTTCACTGAGAAGTGTTTTTTAAGAGGAGAGATATATGTGTGGTTTACATTTAGTATGTGTGTGCATATTTGATATGTGTGTGTATTTTATATTTTAATATACATGTGTGTGAGTGTGTTCATTTGTGTGTATGTATGTGCATTTCATGTTTGTGTGTGTGTGTGTGTGTGTGTGCAGGTACCCCAGCCAGCACTCGCACTCCTGCCGTTGCCTCCACCTATGCCACTCCCAACATTGGGCTGCAGGGTGAGTGCTGTTCACCAATGCTGTGTGCTGTTCACGTGACGTTGATTGTTGCCAGTTTTGGGTCCACCTTGGTCCCTGTCTTTAATCAAGGTCATATTGAACTCTGCATCACTCTGACGTGACCTTCATGCTTCACTGGGCATTTGGAAATAGCGATACCCAGAAATGATGATGTTGCTAAGTGAAATGGTGGACTGGCTGTCAGAAATGATGATGATGTTGAGTGAAATGGTGGACTGGCTGTCAGAAATGATGATGATGTTGAGTGAAATGGTGGACTGGCAGTCAGAAATGATGATGTTGTTGAGTGAAATGGTGGACTGGCTGTCAGAAATGATGATGTTGTTGAGTGAAATGGTGGACTGGCTGTCAGAAATGATGATGATGTTGAGTGAAATGGTGGACTGGCTGTCGGAAATGATGATGATGTTGAGTGAAATGGTGGACTGGCTGTCGGAAATGATGATGATGTTGAGTGAAATGGTGGACTGGCTGTCAGAAATGATGATGTTGTTGAGTGAAATGGTGGACTGGCTGTCAGAAATGATGATGATGTTGAGTGAAATGGTGGACTGGCTGTCGGAAATGATGATGATGTTGAGTGAAATGGTGGACTGGCTGTGTTCACTGGTGTGTTGCTGTGTGTGCTGTCAGGTATGACGCCAGGCCGGACGCCAGGCCGCCAGATGTACGGCAGCGTCCCGCAGGCCACGCCTCAGGCAGCCACTCCTTCCTTCTCCTCCCGCGCCTTCCCAGGAACGTACGGCGCCGGCCTGCATACCGGGTTCCAAGGGGTATGTACCTCCGGGGCCTGAGACTGAACTGCTTCAAAAGACAGTGTTTTCTGAGTCTCCTATCTCTCTGTCTGCTGTCCATGGAGACTGAACTGCTTCAAAAGACAGTGTTTTCTGAGTCTCCTATCTCTCTGTCTGCTGTCCATGGAGACTGAACTGCTTCAAAAGACAGTTTTCTCTGAAACTCCTTCCTATTTCCCTGTCTGCTATCCATGGAGACTGAACTGCTTCAAAAGACAGTGTTTTCTGAGTCTCCTATCTCTCTGCCTGCTATCCATGGAGACTGAACTGCTACAAAAGACAGTGTTTTCTGAGTCTCCTATCTCTCTGTCTGCTGTCCATGGAGACTGAACTGCTACAAAAGACAGTGTTTTCTGAGTCTACTATCTCTCTGTCTGCTGTCTATGGAGACTGAACTGCTTCAAAAGACAGTGTTTTCTGAGTCTCCTATCTCTCTGTCTGCTATCCGTGGAGACTGAACTGCTACAAAAGACAGTGTTTTCTGAGTCTCCTATCTCTCTGTCTGCTATCTGCTATCCATGGACATGCTGTTCTGTGGTGTCAGATGGCTTCACGTTTTGTGCATGAGCTAAAAACCAGAGTGAGATGTCTCATCTGTGTGAGATATTTTGGCAGATGGTTGATTTATCTCTGTGTCAAGGATGATCTAGAAGTTAAAAGTTAACCATGTAAGCATTTAAAAAGAACAGTGATTTATAAATTAGCATCGTCTTTAACCCCTTCACTGCCCAGCCTGTACAATTTCCGGGCAGAAAAAATGCATTCATACGCCTGGAAACAGTCTGTTTTCTGGTCCCATAGCATCAGCATTCAACGCTAACCTTTTAATAAAAGCCCATTCACATGCCAGTGCAAAAAAGAAGACAGAACACCTTAAGGGTTTCAAATTTTGCACTTCGATTGGTCGTTTTCATTTGACATTATGGCAGTGACGGGGTTAACTGTTATGTGTTTGCATCTTTCACTACAACCCATCTTTATACAGTTGTGGTTGATAAATCACAGCAAGGTTCCTGTCATAATGACTCTATGTATCTGTAATGATGATAATTAATGATGTATGTCTGTGATGATGATAATTAATGTCATACGTCTGTAATGGTGATAATTAATGTTGTATGTGTGTAATGGTGATAATGTTGTATGTCCCACTCTGTTTGCACAGCCTGTGGCCACACCGTTGATGACGCCCATGATGACACCGTCGTCACTGATGGCGCCTGGCGGTCACATGACCACACCAGTGGGTGGGCCGGCAGCAACGCCGTCGTACCAACCGACGCCACGCAGCGTGTGGCCTGGGGCCACCCCGCGCACCCCAGCCACCCGCACCCCCGCCACCCGCACCCCTGCCATGGTGTCCCGCACACCTGCCAACGCTCCCACCCCCGTCGTGAGGACCCCATCACGGACGCCCCGCACAGCCGCCTCCCCCGCCGTGGGTAAATCGGGGGCCCTGGGCATCGCGGGCGTGGGCACAGACTGGGCCCGAGCGGCCGAGCTGTGGGCCAAGCAGCGGCAGACGGAGATGGCCGACCTGGGCGGCACGCCGCGAGGCTCCACCCCTGGGGGGACTCCCAGGGGCACCCCGAGAGGATCCACCCCAGGCGGAACGCCTAGGGGCGGCACCCCTCGCTCCACCCCCCGCAGCAAGAGCCCCCGCGTGTCTGGGTCCCCGGCCCCTGTGGCGTCCACCTCCTACGATCGCTACAGCGGCGACTCCCCGCAAGGCGACGGCACGCCCTTGATTGACGAGCGCTGAGAGCCGGCGGTGGGGCGATGGTGATAGTGTGTGAGGATGCGGAGCAAGACACGAAGGGTTGCCTGTAGAGTGGTGAAACTGGTTGCTTGTTGTGGAGACTGTGTGGCCGTTGTGTACGGTTCTGTGGACCTCCCCCTGCTGCTCAGACTTTGTTCATTTGCATGGAGCGAGGACGTGACGGGAGAAAAAAGGGGGGCTGTACAAAAGGACTTACGTGAGATGACGGCAGTGAAAACCAGCAGAACAGGGTTTGTTCCAGTGGATTTGCATGACGATGGTGATTTCAAGGGGGCGGCATGTGCAAGCAGTAGAGTGGAACTTGTTGCAGGTACCGAGTACCCATGAGACACAAGGATTTGGAGGGGTAGACAGATTGTCTGAGGGTGCAGGTTTCATTTGACAGTTTTGTAAATAATTTGATGCTGGAAAAAAAAAATCATTTTTGAAAGATGGTCCTGGAAAAAGTCTTTTTTACAAGGTGATTTTGGTTCTGGAAAAAGTCCTTTTTGCAAGGTGGTTTGTTCCAGGAAAAAGTCCTTGCAAGGTGGTTTTGGTCCTGGAAAAGTCCTTTTTGCAAGGTGATTTTGGTCCTGGAAAACATCATTTTTGCAAGGGGGTTTTGGTCCTGGAAAAAGCCCTTTTTTGCAAGCTGGGTGGCCTGGTGCTGGAGAGGTGACTCACCCCAGCAGGTCTTGCTGTGTAGTTGTGGAAAGCCTGCATTGGATTTTAGCGTCCAGTTGACTGTGATGTGTGTGAGTGGTGGCACATTGGAATGGAATGAGATGAATCGGCACTGTTTCTGACATTTTGGACGTCCTGGAAAACCAGTCCAGTTTGTATTTGGAAAGTTCTATTTCATGAAGGCATGATGGTTTGTGTATTTATTTTGTTGATGCAGCAATTGCATGCATTGTTTTTATAATACATGTACCAGTTCTCCTTTGCAAACTGCCCTACATCACTGCTTGCTAGGAACTTTATTTTGCATTTAATGAATAATGACAGTGGAACCCTTAGATAAAGATGACATTTTGCTTTGGCCTGGAATAGGTTGGGGTATAGCCCAATATGCTGTGCCTGCTGCCAGGAATTCTACCATCCTCATTTCCATCTTCCTGGTTTGTTTAACTTCCGCATTCCTCTCCAGCTGGTTGATTGGGGGTCGTGTATCAAGGATATCCTAGCTTTGGATCAAGGATAAGGATAGCCTTATTGCTGAATAATTTTGGATTGAGGATAAGGATAGCTTTATTGCCAAATAGTTTCAGATCAAGGATAAGGATAGCTTTATTGCTGCACGGTCATGTATCAAGGATAAGGATAACATTGTTGCCAAATGACCATTAGCACAGCACAAGCAATGTGTAGCTGTACTGTGTGTGTTTAAGACAGTCAGGAATATCCAACTGCAAGAACAGCAGTGTATGTGTAAAACCTTTGGGAATGTCCTGCTTTGAGAACATCAGTCAGTGGGTAGAACCTCTGGGAATGTACTATTGCTAGAACACCAGTCTGTGTAGAACAGCAGTCTGTGTTTAGAACATCAGTGGGTAGAACCTCTGGGAATGTACTATGCTAGAACACCAGTCTGTGTAGAACATCAGTGGGTAGAACCTCTGGGAATGTACTACTGCAAGAACAGCAGTCTATGTTTAGAACGTCCGTCAGTGTGTAGCACCTCTGGGAATGTCCTACCACAAGAACAGCAGTCTATGTTTAGAACGTCCGTCAGTGTGTAGCACCTCTGGGAATGTCCTACCACAAGAACAGCAGTGTATGTTTAGAACGTCCGTCAGTGTGTAGCACCTCTGGGAATGTCCTACCACAAGAACAGCAGTCTGTGTAGAACCTATGTGTGAGCTGAAGCTCTGATGGAAATCCACTGCAGCAAGATGCAGAGATGTGTGGGATACAGTTTGGTGGAACAGAGTGATCCTTTTTCTCTCACACCATGGAAGCAAATGGTATTTGTTGATGTCATGTGTGTAACAAGGGACACAGCTGCACTTAACTCGGGATTGGATTTTGACATTCTGTTACCCAAACATCGTTATCTTCACATTTTAATAGTAACTTCTGTTGCCGGAACACTGTTACCCTCTGATAACTCAGCAATAGAGATCTGTCACCTGGCGTCACTTTCAAACTTTGAAAAAACATTTTAGGTTGGACTTTTGTGATGGTGCCAGTCTACCACCAGCATTGAATCATGATATTGTAACAGTTCAGCCATTTATCTGGCATCCAGGGTCTGGCTGAAGTTACTGACATTATTTCTATGGTGGTAAGTTCAGGCATTTGGTGAAGACAGAAAAGGAGAATGCTATTTCAGTCAGTGTGTAAAATGTGTCAATGTATTTTTTTGGTTCATAAACCAACTCCTCCAAATTCTGCAAAAAGTGTACTGGTGGGAAACTTGATGAAGTAGCTGCAACCTGAGCAGAATGTTGCTGCTTTTTCTGTTGCTTCTCTTATATCTGCTTTGTGTGAGAAATAGACATGCCACAACTTTTCTTGCCTGTTTAGTAGTTTCTACTGCTCAAGACTTCCCCCATGTTAATACCATTGCTATCTGCAGCAATATGTTGGATTGGTCAGCAACTTGCTGCAAGGTTTACCAATGTCTGGCACAACTTTCTCTGGACTGACAATGTAACAGCATGTGCATTGTGCCTGTACCTGTGTGCAGGGTGCATACTTGTGCAAGTGTGTGTGTGTGCTTGTATGTGCGAATGGTTTGCATGTATATGTGTGTTTAGTATGCATATATGTGTACATGCTGTGCGTGATGTAGGTGACTGTAGTGTGGGCATGTGTGTGTGTGTAAAGTGCATGTTATGTGTAATCCTGTTTTGCACTGTAAGCATCGTGTGTTGGGCGTGCATTTTGCAACTATGTAAAGATGTCAGTAAATTTGTGAAATAAACGGAATTCTTTTGTCATTTGTTTTTTTGGTCTGCTTCCCTCCCCACCCCTTCCTCCCCATTTACCATATGTAGCGTTGGCACCATGCCAGGCTGTGCTATAAATGGGAGCCATCAGTGAACGAACGCACACACACACACGCTCGCATACACACAGGTGCGCACGCACACTTTACCCTCATGTAACCCCCCGCAAACTTGCCGAACCGATTTTTAAAGGGGCCACTGATTAGTTGTGTGTGATGACACCAGGCTTTTAGGTCTGCTTTAGCTTCAAGTCTACAATGCCTGGGACCTTTTTGGGGAAGCAAATCGAGCGTGTTTGTGTGTGCGTTTTTCTTTGGCTGTGCAAAAAAAAACAAAAAAAGGGGGCCAAAATAATACATTAAATCATTAAATGCTCCATTGGTTTTGGAGCGAATGAAAACCACAAAAAAAAGGGGGGGGGGGGGGGGGGGGGAACACGTGTGCTCGCACCAACCAGGCATCGGCAAACCCTGACAAACAGTGGCAAACAACAACAGAGAAGCATTGAAAACACTGGAAAGCACTAAACACACGCACGCACACATGCATGCACGCACGCACACACTGGCAAACACTGAAACAGACAAGCACTGAAAAGCACTGGAACAGACAAGCACTGAAAAACACTGGCAAGCACTAAAAAACACACACAAAAAACGACAAACCACACTGGCAAACACTGATAATCACTGGCAGACAGTGGCATACGCTAGAAAATACAGGCAAAAATTAACAAACACAGGCAACAACTGACGTACAAGCACTGAAAAACACTGAGAAGCACCGAAACGCACTGGCAGACATCATAGGGGTCACGGGAGATGTGTCATATTGCACTGGAACATGCGAGAGTTGTCATGACAGATGACAACTGTCAGTGTTCTGTAGATACGATCCCGTTCGATATAAAGTCAACACAGCATCTTTAAAAACCTTTAATTTTCAGTTTCTATTTCAATTGGTTCTTGTTTGACAAATCGTGACTCACAAAACTTGGTTTCTATATTCGACATAAAATCGAGAGACTGTCTTCAAACCAAGGACGAGGAAGCAGCAGTTTATCACTGGTATCATCTTGGGTAGCGTGCCCAAGGAACTCCAAGAGCATCAAATCAGTAGAGTGTCCAAAGCAGAACAAGTGCCGAAACAGTAGTGCCGATAGCGGAATGCCTGTGTCCTGAACTGGTTTGGTCAGCGACCAGTCCCATCATCTGCTGCAGTTTACAGGGATCTGGACAACATTGAAGAAAAACAAAAGTCATTATTTGCTTCTCTCCCCTCCTCCCCTTCTTCTTCTACACTTCGACCTAAAACAGAGAGAGAGACAGACAGACAGACACAGACAGAAAGAAACAGACAGAGGAAGAGAAACAGACAGAAGAGGAGAAAGAGAGAGAGGCAGAAAGAGAGAAAAACAGAGAGAGAAGAGTGGGAGAGAAATGGAAAGAAGGAGAGAGAGACCCAGAGACAGAAAGAAGAGGAGAGACAGAAACAGACAGAGAGAGCCGACGACCACAGCGATGCTGACTGAAGGCAGCGGGGACGACGGTGGCGACGTACCGACGGGCGTACAGAGGCGACAGGATTTCCGGCACAGCACCGACGTCAGCTCTTGGAAGGCCGGGTTGCTGCACAGCTGGCCCAGCGCCAGCATCGGGCACGACGGGTCCATGTCCATACACAAGTCGTCTGTGGATTAGTAGCGCACGCGCACACACACACGCACACACACACACGCACACCCGCACACACACACACACACACACACACACACACACACACACACACCCCCCCGCACACACACACACACACACACACACACACACACACACACACACACACACACGCACGCACACACGCACACACACACGCACGCACGCACGCACGCACTTAAGTATAATTCTTCTAACGTGGTCACAAGGCTGCAAGCGTCAACTGTTCACATGTGTGCACAGAGCAAACAGTATCACACAGAACTTGTGCTCACATTTATGCACAGAGCAAACAGTATCACACAGAACGTGTGTTCACAGGTAAGCTACATAACAGTATCACACAGAACGTGTGTTCACATTTATGCTACATAACGGTATCACATAGAACGTGTTTTCACATGTATGCTACAGACCAAACAGTATCACACAGAACGTGTGTTCACATTATCACAGTATCACCTATAACGTGTGTTCACAGAACAAACAGTATCACACATACCGTGTGTTCACATGTGTGCACAGAACCAACAGTATTACACAGAACATGTGTTCACATGTACGCTACAGCATCACGCAGAACGTGTGTTCACATGTATGCTACCGAACATACAGTATCACACAGAATGTGTGTTCACATACGTGCCACAGAACAAACAGTATCACACAGAACATGTGCTCACATGCGTGCCACAAAACAAACAGTATCACACAGAACGTGTGCTCACATGCCTGACACACAACAACAACAAAAAAGGTATCGCACAGAACGTGTGTTCACATGTATGCTACAGAACAAACAGTATCACACAGAACGTGTGCTCACATGTATGCTACATAACAAACAGTATCACACAGAACGTGTGTTCACATGTATGCTACACAACAAACACTATCACACAGAACGTGTGTTCACATGTATGCTACATAACAGTATCACACAGAACGTGTGCTCACATGTATGCTACATAACAAACACTATCACACAGAACGTGTGTTCACATGTATGCTACATAACAAACACTATCACACAGAACGTGTGTTCACACGTCTCCACGCAACGCTATACTCACGCTCGCCACAGAAGTTGCAGGATTTCTTGCAGTAGATGTCCATGTGTGCCATGTTCATTTTGCATTCCCCGGCCTCCACCAGCTGGGCGCAGTCTGCCATGAGATCCACACACTCCATGGGCCCGGCTGGTGGCAGAGCAGACAAGACATCGTCCCACCTTCTCGTTCTTCACAATGGAAACACGTGTCAATGGGCCAACGACCTTTGCACCCAGCAGACAAAGACTTGTATACTCGGCAGACAAGCGAACTACACGATCCGCAGGCAAACGGCCTTTACGTTAAGTAAGCAAATGACCTTCGTACTAAGCAGACAAACGACTCCTGTCACTTTACAGTCAAACGAATTTTACACTAAACAAACGACCTTTACATTAAATAGACAACCTTTACACAAGGTATGTAAATGGCCTTTATACTAAATAGACAAACGGACTTACAAACGACCTTTACACTAATTGATAAACGACCTTTACACTAGGTATACAAACGGCCGTTACACTGAGGAACAAATGACCTTTACAGTAAGTCGACAAAATTTAATTACCTTTACACTAAGTAGACAAATGACCTTTACACTAAGTAAACAAGCGACCTTTACACTAGGTATACAAACGACCGTTACACTACGGAGACAAATGACCTTTACACCAAGTCGACAAATGACATTTACACTAAGTAGACAAACTATTTTTACACTAAGTAGACAGCCAGCCTTGACACTAAGTTGACAAATGACCTTGACACTAAGTAGACAAACGACCTTTACATTAAGTAGACAGATAGACTTGACACAAAGTAGACAAATGACCTTTGCGCTCAATAAGCCACTGCCTTCTAGCCCAGCAGGAACAGTGCCTTTGTGGTGTGTAGGAAAACACACATCAGGCTCAGTGAGAAACCGATCCTTACGCTCTGTAGGCCAGTCTTTAAACCCAGTAAGCAAGCGGCCTTTACATTCAGCAGGCTAACGTCCTTTACATTCAGAGGGCTAACGACCTTTACATTCAGCAGGCTAACGACCTTTACATTCAGGAGGCAAACGACCTTTATGTTGTGGAGGCAAACGATCTTTACGTTGTGGAGGTAAACGATCTTTACGTTGTGAAGGCAAACGACTTTTACGTTGTGGAGGTAAACGATCTTTACGTTGTGGAGGCAAACGACCTTTACGTTCTGGAGGTATACGACCTTTACGTTGTGGAGGTAAACGATCTTTACGTTCAAAAGACAAAGCACCTTTACTTTTAGCAGGTGACCTTTACCAACAGAAGCCAAAGACCATGTGTCACTTGTTTCTCAAGGAATATTCACGAGGTGAGCTAGTCACCTAGGTAACCGAACTCAAAAGAGAGGCTTAGGAGGGTAGCTAGGCTATGTATGGTGCAGACGACCAAATCTCTACACACCCTCGTCAGTTGTGCCCCACCCTCGCTATTTCAACACCTGCCCTCATCCTCATTTGTGCCCCACCCTCGCTGTCTATTTCCCCACCTGCCCTCGTCAGTTGTGCCCCACTCTCGCTGTCAATTCCCCACCTGTCCCCACCCTCGCTGTCAATTCCCCACCTGTCCCCACCCTCGCTGTCAATTCCCCACCTGTCCCCACCCTCGCTATCAAATCCCCACCTGTTCCCACCAACAAACATGTCCGTGGCCCTCACCTAGCTCCTTCAGTCTGCGGACTTCACAAGGTCCTCCTTGGTTCTCTTTTTAAAACTGCATAATTAATTCCGTGCGGGAAATAATTAATTCCGTGCGGGAAATAATTCCGTGCGGGAAATTACGGCGCATTGTGCCCTAGATCTTGCTAGGGACCATGCGCCATAGAGATGTCCATTATTATTATTATTACCAGTGTGTGCAGTATATATGCAGTAGCTTCCTGTGTCCCAACACCGCTATGGCCGCCAGTGCTTGGGATTCTTAACGTCCGCACTGATGTTGACGCACGCGTTACACCGTAAGAGAGCTGCACTGAAAGCTGACTCTGAGCCAAGAATCCCTTGCCGCACCGGAGAATCGAACCCGCGTCAGTACTGCGCCTGGCAATTCGCTCCGATGCTCTACCAACTTGGCCACCTCGCCAGATACCTTACCTTCGGTAGTAGTGGTGGGCGTCGTGGTGGTGGTGGTGGTGGTGGTGGTGGTGGTGGTGGTGGTGGTGGAGGTGGAGGTGGTGCTGAGGGCGGTGTCACAGGGTACCAAGAGGTCGGCGTCGCCTCCTGGACAGACGCAGCGACAGCGGCCGTTCAGCTTGAAGAGGAAGGCGTCTGTGCCGTGGGCACGGCAGTCGGGGGATGTCCCCGGACACAGCACTGTAACAAGCACACGGACAGCGCGGCTTGCTTGATGACGGACTGACTGCATGGCTACGTGTCTAGGCTGAGCGGCTACGTGTCCAGACTGAGTGGCTACGTGTCTAGGCTGAGTGGCTATACGTGTCCAAAGAATGACTGAGTGGCTACGTGTCCAGACTGAGTGGCTACGTGTCCAGACTGAGTGGCTATACGTGTCCAAAGAATGACTGAGTGGCTACGTGTCCAGACTGAGTGGCTATACGTGTCCAAAGAATGCCAGAGTGGCTACGTGTCCAGACTGAGTGGCTACGTGTCCAGACTGAGTGGCTACGTGTCCAGACAGTGGCTATACGTGTCCAAAGAATGACTGAGTGGCTACATGTCCAAAGACTGAGTGGCTACGTTTCCAAAGACTGACCGAGTGGCTACACGTCCAGACTGACAGAATGGCTACATGTCCAAAGATTGACTGAGTGGCTACGTGTCCAGACTGAATGGCTACGTGTCCAGACTGAGTGGCTACATGTCCAAAGACCGACATAGTTGCTACGTGTACTGAGTGGCTACGTGTCCAGACTGAGTGGCTACGTTTTCAAAGACGATGGCTACGTGGCTACGTTTTCAAAGACAATGGCTACGTGTTCAGAATGAGTGGCTACGTTTTCAAAGACAGAGTGGCTACGTGTCCAAAGACTGACTGGTGGCCTCAGTAAGTAGACAGTTGGCTGATCGAAAGACTCTCGCCCTCATAAAATGACAAACAAGCAGATATTAAGTAAGTAAGTAGTCTGGTGTTTTCCGCCCAGTCAACCATTATGGTTATCACAGGGCGTTATACAGGCAGACAGAGACAGAAAGGAAGACAGACAGAGACAGAAAGGAGGACGGACAGACAGACAGGAAGCAAGATGGACAGACAGAAACAGAAAGCAGGCCAGACAGAGAGAGACAGAAAGCAGGACGGACAGACGTAGAGACAGACAAAGATCTCAGAGGATGACGACACTGTGATGTGAGCGAGGTACGTAATTCACGAAAGGCCATCAGCCTTTGCTCGGAGTGTGAGAGGCAGGTTGACAGACAGGTCGACAAATTGGCAAGAAGGTACACAACACAGACAGGTCGACAGACTGGCAGGAAGGCAGACAGGTCGACAGACTGGCAGGAAGGTAGATAAACAGGCGGCTAGACAGACCGACAGACAGGAATTAGATCGGCAGACAGAACCTAGACAGACCGGCAGGCAGGCAGTCAGAATTAGACAGACAGGACTTAGACCGGCAGGAATTAGACAGGACTTAGACCGGCAGGAATTAGACATACACGACAGACAGACCGGTAGACAGACAGGACTTAGACCGGCAGACAGGACTTAGACAGAGCGGCAGCCAGAATTAGACAGACAGGACTTAGACCGGCAGGCAGGCAGGAATTAGACAGACATACATGACAGACAGACCGGTAGACAGACCGGTAGACAGACAGGACTTAGACCGGCAGACAGACAGGACTTAGACCGGCAGACAGACAGGACTTAGACCGGCAGACAGACACGACTTAGACCGGCAGACAGACAGGATTTAGACCGGCAGACAGGACTTAGACCAGTAGTCAGACAGGACTTAGACCAGCAGACAGACAGGACTTAGACAGAGCGGCAGACAGAACTTAGACCGGCAGACAGACAGGACTTAAACAGACCGGTAGACAGACAGGACTTAGACCGGCAGACAGTCAGGACTTAGACAGAGCGGCAGACACACAGAACTTAGACCGGCAGACAGACAGGACTTAGACAGACCGGCAGACAGACAGGACTTAAGACCGGCAGACAGACAGGACTTAAGACCGGCAGACAGACAGGACTTAGACAGACCGGCAGACAGACAGGACTTAGACAGACCGGCAGACAGACAGGACTTAGACAGACCGGCAGACAGGCGGATACTTACTACTGGAGCAGCTGTACATGAGATTGGCCAGCATGACGTCACGGAAACTCAGCCCCTTGGCCATTCCGATAATTGACTGGTACTTGGGGTCCAGCGTCTCGATGGACCGCTCCACCACAGCCTGTTGACAGCAAGACAAGTGGACCGTGACCAACATCCGTGTTACTTAGTGCGTCAACGGGACCGCTCCACCACAGCCTGTTGACAGCAAGACAAGTGGACCGTGACCAACATGTGTGATTTAGTGCGTCAACGGACCGCTCCACCACAGCCTGAGGACAGCAAGACAAGTGGACCGTGACCAACATCTGTGTTACTTAGTGCGTCAACGGACCGCTCCACCACAGCCTGAGGACAGCAAGACAAGTGGACTGTGACCAACATCTGTGTTACTTAGTGCGTCAGCGGACCGCTCCACCACAGCCTGAGGACAGCAAGTGGACCGTGACCAACATCTGTGTTACTTAGTGCGTCAACGGACCGCGCCACCACAGCCTGAGGACAGCAAGACAAGTGGACCGTGACCAACATCCGTGTTACTTAGTGCGTCAACGGACCGCTCCACCACAGCACGTGACTACCCAGCACAAGTGGGCCATCATCCGCATGCACACACTCTGTGTCCACAGTGTCATGGTGACAAGTGGACCGTCCTCCGCACGTACAAACTCTGTGTCCACAGTGTGATGATGAACACAAGTGGACCATCATTCACGTGGACATACTCTGTCTACAGTGTCATGATGAACACAAGTGGAAGTCACTTGTGTTCATCATGACACTGTAGACAGAGTATGATGAGGAACACAAGTGGACCATCTAGCGATTTCCGATTTTTGTCTGACCGTTTGACTGATCCGTAACTCAATACCGTGTCTAACGTCTCTGCAGCTGCAGCAATTAGACCTTCAGCAGAGTATCCCTGCCCTCAGTCAGAACGTACCGTCAGTCCAGTATCCCTGCCCTCAGTGACAACAGAATATCCCTGCCCTCAGTGACAACACAGTATCCCTGCCCTCGGCAACAACACAGTATCCCTGCCCTCAGCGACAACACAGTATCCCTGCCCTCAGCGACAATACAGTATCCCTGCCCTCAGCGATAACACAGTATCCCTGCCCTCAGTGACAACAGAATATCCCTGCCCTCAGTGACAACACAGTATTCCTGCCCTCAGTGATAACACAGTATCCCTGCCCTCAGTGACAACAAAGTATCCCTGCCCTCAGTGACAACACAGTATTTCCTGCCCTCAGTGACCACACAGTATCCCTGCCCTCAGTGTATCCCTGCCCTCAGCGACAACACAGTATCCCTGCCATCAGCGACAACACAGTATCCCTGCCCTCAGTGATAACACAGTATCCCTGCCCTCAGTGACAACAGAATATCCCTGCCCTCAGTGACAACACAGTATTTCCTGCCCTCAGTGACCACACAGTATCCCTGCCCTCAGTGTATCCCTGCCCTCAGCGACAACAGAATATCCCAGCCCTCAGCGACAACGTAACGTCACCAGAGCGTCACCGTCATCACCATCGCTCTCGTCGCCATCGTCAGCTCCATCGTCATCACCGTCATCGTAATCATCGTCATCATCTAACTTCTCTCCACGACGGGCGGGACTGACGTACGTTTCCGCTGTAGTGCATGACGCTGCGGTAGTCGTAGGCGACGTCGTGGTCGTTGATGAGGTGGGCGGGGAAGACGTCGAACTGGGCGTGCAGCGGTCTGGGGATGCGGCCGAAGTTGACGCGAACGAACTCATCGCGGTCCGGACGGGACTGCTCGTGGATCCAGCCTACGGCGTGTCCGATCTCGTGAACCACCACCATTTTCTGCAACCGTGGTGCCCACAGGGGTAGCCTTATGAACGATGGGTAATCACAGGGTAATCTTATGAACGATGGCTATAATCACAGGGGTAATCTTATGAACGATGGTCATAATCACAGGGGTAATCTTATGAACGATGGGTAATCACAGTGATTATCTTATAAAAAACGGGTAATCACAGGGGTAATCTTATGAACGATGGGTAATCACAGGGGTAATCTTATGAACGATGGGTAATCACAGGGGTAATCTTATGAACGATGGGTAATCACAGGGGTAATCTTATGAACGATGAGTAATCACAGGGGTAATCTTATGAACGATGTGTAATCACCGGGGTAATCTTATGAATGATGGGTAATCACAGAGGTAATATTATAAACGATGGGTTATGCGGATGGGGAGTGGAGGTGGAGGGAAGGAGGAGATGGGGAGGAGGTGGGGGTGGAGAGGAGTCTGGGGGGGGGGGGGGTGGAGGAAGGGGGGGCGGAGAGAGGTGGAGGGTGGATGGGGGGCGGCAATGATGGGCACTAACCTCACCAGTGGTGTGGCCGATGTTGTGGATGGCCATTTTGTTTCAGTGAAATTTGGTTATCTTTTGAGAGATTGTTATGGAGGGCAAGTCAGTGATCTAACGTGTCATGACCTGCTTTCCTTGTCACAGTGTGCAAGTCAGTGATCTAACGTGACATGACCTGGTTCCTTGTCACACTGTGCAAGTCAGTGATCTAACGTGACATGACCTGGTTCCTTGTCACACTGTGCAAGTCAGTGATCTAACGTGTCATGACCTGGTTTCCTTGTCGCATTGTGCAAGTCAGTGATCTAACGTGTCATGACCTGGTTTCCTTGTCACAGTGTGCAAGTCAGTGATCTAACGTGTCATGACCTAGTTTCCTAGACACTAGTGTGCACGAAGAGCACTGAACAGCATCTATCACTCTCAGGGTTGTCTTACATTGCTTCATTGCTACACACATCACCAAACAATACGCGCGCGCACTCACGTTAGCATGGGGATACACACACACACACACACACACACACGAGCGCGCGCACGCACACGCAAGCACGCACGCACGCATTCGCGCGCGCACACACACACACACACAAGCACGCGCTCACGCACGCGCGCGCACACACACACACAACCCCCCCCCTACACACCCACACACACACACACACCTGGACGCAGTTCCTGCCCAGAGCGATTTCCTGAGCTCCTCCGACCTTCCCCAGTCTGGAGTAGCACCCTCTGCAGCAAATGTACCAACAACACCACGTCAGGGGCAATGTCCACAACAAAAGTACCAACAACACCACGTCAGGGGCAATGTCCACAGCAAAAGTACCAACAACACCACGTCAGGACCGTTAGTTCGTCAGTGATTGCAGTTTAACATTCCGTCAACCGCACACCGTCACCTCACAACGAAGCCCGCACTTAGAATTCTTCAACACCAGTTTAAAACATTAGCGACAAAATCACAGGGAAAGGCTGGCTGACAGTTCTGGAAACGACACAGTCAACAGCAAACACCGTCAGGTCCAAACGGTCAACACAAAGTACACCTCATGGTCAGCAACAGGTAATGTCTACTTTTAGCCCAGTCGGTTCGCTATCCTGAAATGGCTTGAGGATACGCGTGTACGGAATGAACTGATATATGTGGATATGCCAACGTAGTGCATACTTCAAGTTCATTCCGTCCACCACACACACACACACACACACACACACACACACACACACACACACACACACACACACACCATTTGAGGACAGCGAACCGACGGGGCCAAAAGTGGACATTGCCCACTTCACGGTCAACAACAAGTACATATCACGGTCAACACAAAGTACACCACGGCCAACAAGTGCATCTCACGGTCACCAGCAAATACATTTCACAGTCACCAACAAGCACATCTGACGGTCAACAACAAGCACATCTGACGGTCAACAACAAGCACATCTGACGGTCAACAACAAGCACATCTCAGGTCAACAACAAGTACAATCACGATCAACAACAAGCACATCTCACAGAGAAGTATGAAGACGCCGAAGGACAGAGAAACGACTTGAATTTGCCAGCACCGGTTGGAAGGGAAGAAACAAGCATGCCCACCTTCAGTGTGAAAGACACAAACACACAGTGGGAAGATGCCCACCTTCAGTGTGAAAGACACAAACACAGTGGGAAGATGCCCACCTTCAGTGTGAAAGACACAAACACAGTGGGAAGATGCCCACCTTCAGTGTGAAAGACACAAACACACAGTGGGAAGATGCCCACCTTCAGTGTGAAAGGCACAAACACAGTGGGAAGATGCCCACCTTCAGTGTGAAAGACACAAACACACAGTGGGAAGATGCCCACCTTCAGTGTGAAGGACACATAGTGTGAAGGGAAGAAAGGAAAGCTCACCCTTGTCCAGTCTGAAAGACGATCTTGTCCTTTTGGTCCCTGGCTGGTATGAAGTCCAAACACGTGTACGTCTTCCACTCTTCCATCGCCTCCAGGATCACACTTTGCTCCATCTCATCTGTGACACACGTACCGCACTTGACTACTCTTCCAACGGCGGGGTGGTGGTGGTGGTGGTGGAGGGAGAGAGTGGGTGTTGTGATGGCTGTTACCTTTACGTCTCTGCCATTTACACACGAGTATGTACTTTCCGTGGGTCTCCAATTTTTTTAAAGTCTCTTCCCCTCAAACTATACGACGCCTTCAATCTGTGTCTCTCTTTCTCAGAGCGTCACACAAACACAGACACACACACAACATAACACACCACACCACAACACAGACACACACGACACACCACACACACACACACACACACACACACACACACACACACACACACACACACACACACACACACACACACACAAGGCGGGTAGCAGAAACTCACTGAAGTGCCCCTCCATGAATTCATAATACACCTTGCAGTTGTCCCATCTGTAAGACAGCACTGATATCGCCTTCCTCTTCTGTCGTCCCACTCGAGCCATGTTTCTGCAGAGAGAGAAAAAAATCCTCGTCGTGGTCATTCCCTTATTCATCATTATCATCAAAGTCGTCATTGTTATCGTCATCGGAATCGTTGCTGGTCTTGCAGTTGTCGTTGTCAGTGTCGTGATGGACGTCGTTTTAAACGACTCGCTGTCCGCAGGCTTGGCCAATATTAAGCCCATTTCCATGACGCTCTTCAAAGACTGTCGTCTTTCTCTCTCCCGTCGTCATGACCATTATCAAACACTGCGTCCAGCACCATGGGGTTTATCATCGTCATCACTTTCATCATCAACTCAAGATTCAAGATGTCGCTTCCCTAATGGTCGCTGACGTAATCCCTCCCACACTTCCCCGCACTAACTCCCCAACGCAACAATGATTATCCTTTCACACCCTTTAATAATTACACAGTCCTACTCATCACACGCAACATTCATTACATTCACACGCTCGACTTAACTAAGGCATATACACGGAGGACATTGATCAAATCATTCACACACAAAATACATCATGACATTTCGAGACAATGGAGGACAATAAATATGATAAAAGGCGATGACCCAGTCACACTGGTTAATAAAAAACACACGAGACAGTTCCCCAAACGCTATATAGTAGCTCAACCGCACGAGCTCACTCGGCTAAAACCCGTTCTTAATTGGGCGAATGTTTCTTCGCGAACCTAGTTGGAAGTATTCGGCGAAGCTAGTTGGTTCTTAATTGGGCCAACTTTTCTTCGCGAACCTAGTTGGAAGTATTCGTCGAAGCTATATTCGGGGTCCAAAAACCTTCGCTCAACATGTTCTGGGAACATTCGCCCTATTTGACGATCATTGCCTCTGATTGGCTGAGAGCAGAGCTCTCCTGTGGATGAAGAAAAAACAAAAATAAAAATGGATGACGGTGTCGCTAGGTTCTTCACTCACTTCGGAGGGAATTTGTTTATTTGTTGACTTGTGGGAGGCGCAGCCTTGTCTCGGAGAACCCAGAATGAGATAGCAGTTAGTTGAATTACCCTGCGAGGGATGATGAAAGTATACTGACTTGACTTTAGCCTACATTTTCGATCATGCTGTCTGCTGCGCGTTTGCCGCAAGTTCGGGGCCGAAGCTTGCATCTCATAACAAGCCAGTTGAGAATGAAGTAAAGTTTGGACTGTCCGAACCATATTCGGCGAACTAGAAGTTCAATTAAGAAACGAATCGTAGTTCGTCGAAGTATGTTCGGGCGAACAAACATTCGTCTAGTTAAGAACGGGCTTAAGAGCACTGGTCCACAAGTAACACAGCGACGACAGGACACTGGTCCACGAAGTGGAAGCGTGACAGCATGCAGTCACACCCCTCGTCGACGATGAAAAAAAGACGGGTGACAAACGACACCAAGTCGTCACGAGCAGCCCCGTGCCAGCAACAGAGCACGGTGAAGGGAGTCGGCAGATGTCACAGACTGTAGCAACGAAGTCACGACGCCCCACCGCAACACCAGACACGTGCGGTGCCAACAGGCAGCAACCGTAGACCAGTCGCCAACGTAGACATGGCAGTGAAGAATAAAGATGAACTGATAGACAGATGATTGATGATAGACGCTAGACGAACGTCGACAGACGATAGATGATATATCCATAATTCGATAGCTCGAGGGATCGATAACTGGACAATTGGATAACTGGAGTCATGCAATCAGAATATATCAGAGTAACCAACCTAGTCCTGCTTAAACATACACTATTTATTTTCACTCTTCATTGTGCCCTGCAATGTCCCATCAGGTCACGCACTATACTCATTCACAACCCGTAATAAACTAACAATCATCATTCAATAATTTCTATGAAAATTATTGAAGTTCAAATGACAACTGCCAACAATAATTATAAAAAAACAAAACAAAAAAACCCCACCATACCAATGTCCACAACAGAGACCCTTCTAATAATTTAGCACAATCCACCGTGTCAATCCGATTCACACACACATACACACACACACTTCACTTATCACGTGCAACCGCTCACCCTGGCCAGCATACGCCATCTTGTTTAATCCCACTTCATAACAAAAGCCGAACTCACAAAAAGAAAGCGAGCTGCGGCACCCGCCCGCGGCGGTGTGGCCCACAAAATACACCTTCCCCAAAATGTGCATAAACTTATGAAAATCCGTCCGGCCTTGTCCTTGACACGTGTGTCACAGCTCAATAAAACCTTGAAACCTTGCTGTAATACTCGCCTGGCTCTACGTCACTCGACTGACCCGGCCCCCAAATCTTTTCTCCCCTAACAACTCCGTAGCATGCGTACCACAACGCACTCCATATATACAGACATACAAAACCAAATAATCAAGGAAATAATAATACAGACAACAATACATAAAATGCCTAAACTACTTCCACACACACAGTACAAATACCGGCCCTCGGCCCCCCACGCAGTGAAGAAGAGAACAGATCCTGACTCACCAGCCGACTCGTGATAGTCTGTTCCGCTCCCCACGTTCCTCGAACGCAAACGGAAAATATAAATTCTACACCATTCCACCGAGCTTCCTTGTAGTTAAACTACAGAACAGAGGATTTGAAAAGAAATCACACTGCTGGCGACCGGGACCCGACAAAGAAACGCTTTGGCGATCCAAACGGCCTTCCCTCTCGGAAATGGACAACAGACTGGCTACTCTTGCCCGTTTCGCGCCTCACGCCGACAGAACTCATTCTACTCCCCATTGGTTGACTTAGACCACGTGACCTATACATGCCGGACAGGACTCACGGGCCTACCCGTGCAATCGCGGACCCACCGCCTGCACGGTGTGGACTCACACAACTGCTGTCCCAAAAAACAACTTTAAACACAAGTCACCGTCAGTCTAGTCGCCTAACCCAGGTGGACGTGACACAAGATTACTTTATTATCTCATCAGAGAAATTAAAACGTGGCTAAACATTAACCACATTACAGTACACAATAACATATACTGAATATGTAATGGCGTGGAGTGGTCAAAGGACAGGACACAGACAGGACACAGACAGCGGAGTCAATCAAATGGCGAGACCACAGCAGGCGGAGGCGGCAAACAGGTTTCATTTTGAAAATCCCCAAAATCCTCACTCGCACGCATAGATAAGAGCGGCGCGGGCCGCAAGGAACACACGCTATCGCTACAATAAAATCGGCCCTCTGGACCACAAAATGGCTGACAATTGTGTTTCCTTGGCCCGCACAAATACACTTTCCTCTACAATAACTAAACCAATTAAAACATGAAAACCATCAAATAAAAGCTATTGTTACAATCTTTTAAACCATATAAACAAAATGTACACACATGACTTATTTACAACAAGAGTGGGAAGCGTGGCTTGTGCCTGTCTATAAACAGATTCAGACAAGTAAATCACAACTAATACAATGTAAAAAATATTAATGTTAATGAAACTTACATCAGATTAAAGTGTATGCTTCCACGGTTAAAATGGTACATAACAATTACAATACAACGCTCTGTAAGAGAAGCAAGACACACTCAAAGACTAGCACTAAAACAATCGGTGCGAACTTTCGCCTGGGGCGCGTTATCTAGTCGGAGCATGCTGATAAAGTGATATCAGTCAAGTAGTCTATGAATGCAACTTAGCATCTACAGTACACAATACTTAATAAGTTCATTTCAACCCAAAATAAACACTAAACAGGAAGTCAGCTAAGCAAGATACTATACGACAAAGCATTGATCGACACAGAATTACTTTAATCGAGTCAAAACAACGATTCACTACTATTCACTAAAACAGAGAACGCGCCGTGCAGACGACGGCTATAAAAAGAATGGACCTAGAAAGGCATCGGTCATGGTTCAGGAGCTGTGTGAGAGTCGAGGTGGACGTCCTGGGCTGTCCGTCCTAATGAGCCTTCTGGTTTCCGTGGACGTAAAGATTTATTGAACCGTGCTTCGGCATTGGTCACAACTTGTCCCTAATATGTCAACTGACATCTGAGGACATTAAGCATCAACTCATCATCATCAAGGCATCGGACCTGTGAGCCGGTTTGGCCTAGCGGTAAGGCGTTAGGTTGGTAAGCGGAAGGACCTCGGTTCGATACCGCTTCGGCTCTCCTTTCTCTTCAAAAAGGTTGTGGTTTGTGGACACTGTCCTGTGCTTTGTCCATCACTTCCTACTGAAACATTAAAATGGCTCTCATCGCTGCCCATCTAAATGCAGGAATCATTCTGGTGGTGACAGTGTAGCGATAGGTATATAATCTCCCTCTCCCCCACCTCCATACCCCCTTCCCCCCATTCTCCCCGTCTCTAATAAGCCTTATGGTTTCTGTGGACGTTAAGCACCATGTTTACTTACTTAAAGGCATCGGCTTCTGATTAAGCTCGATCCTGCGTCTAAATAAACATGCACACATTCTAAGGTGCCAAATTATATTACACATGGCTTGGTGTATAAAAAGGAGTAGGTAAACAAACAAGCGGTCAAACTATTAAGGGAGAAAACAGATTTGAAAATGGCGCGCACTGGCGGCTATCGCCGGTCCGCTGTGTGAAGGCCATGTGGCGTTACGCTACACGCCGCGCTTCAAAACAAAAGCGTCGTCTGCTCCGGTTCCCGGGTTACTATCAGTACAGTAATGAAACTGCATGGATCCGATAACCGGGGCGGGATTACCGTTAACACGTGTACAAAGAGCACTTGCTTACATATATTTTAAAACTCAAAGAACAATTATTGAAAATACAACAGTTACATGATAAGCAAACTAGTAATTTACGTAATTTACACACACACACACACACACACACACACACACACACACACACACACACACACACACACACACACACACACACACACACACACACACACACACACACACACACACACACACACACACACACACTCACACACACACACACAGCTCTGACGTTTGATCTGTTCAGAAATGCTATTGACTGCAGAACAAGACTTTGTTTTGTTCTCACTGTACTGATGTATCAATGTATTAATGTATCAATGCACTGTGTCCAACGATATGAAGACTGTCATCGTCATTGTCATCATCTTCATTATGGACACAGTGTGTCCAACAATATGGAGGTTATCGTCGTCGTCATCATAGTTTTTATCATATGCACATTGTGTTCCGTATCATGGAGATTATCATCGTCATCATCTTCATTATCAATACATTGTGTCTAGCAACATGGAGATTATCATCGTCATTGTCTTCATTATCAATACATTGTGTCTAGCAACATGGCGATTATCATCGTCCTCGTCTTCATTATCAATACACTGTGTCCAGCAACATGGAGATTATCGTCACCATCATCTTTATTGTCAACACAATGTGTCCAGCAACATGGCGATTATTGTCATCGTCATCTACATTATCAATACATGGTGTCTAGCAACATGGTGATTATCATCGTCATTGTCTTCATTATCAATACACTGTGTCCAGCAACATGGCGATTATCGTCGTCATCTTCATGATCAATATACTGTGTCTAGCAACATGGAGATTATCATCGTCATCAATTTCATTATCAATACATTGTGTCTAGCAAAAGGGAGACGTCTTCCTCTTTCTTTTCATTTAAACTCCTTTTACATAGGTGACATTAGACCTAATCTCATATCGTCATCAGCTTCATTTCCAAGGCATTGTGTCCAACACCAACACCCATACAAGCAGAGCGAGTGTGAAGGTGGTGCTGGGTACTCACTTGAAGCGGATGTACTGCCGGAGGTCCATGCGGATGTCCATCTCCAGAGTCAGCATCGCGTCACCCTCAGGACTCATTTGAAACGTGTTAAACATTTGATCTGCAAATTCGCATCATCCACCTTGTCAGTATTAGCAGCAGCACATCCTCCTCCTCTCTCCATCCTCTCCCCCACCTCCTCTTTCCATCCTCTCCCCTCTCCTCTCTCCCTCCTCTCCTCCCCTCCTCTCCCCCTCCTCTCCCCCCTCCTCTCTCCATCCTCTCCCCCTCCTCTCTCCATCCTCCCCCCTCTCCATCCTCTCTCTATCCTCTCACCCCTTCCTCTCTCCCTCCTCTCCCCCCTCCTCCCTCCATCCTCTCCCCCACCTCCTATTTCCATCCTCTCTCCCTCCTCTCCCCCTCCTCTCTCCATCCTCCCCCTCTCAATCCTCTCTCTATCCTCTCACCCCTTCTCTATCCTCTCACCCCTTCCTCTCTCCATCCTCTCCCCTTCCTCTCTCCATCCTCTCCCCACTCCCTACTCTCTCCCTCCTCTCCCTCCTCTCTCCCTCCTCTCTCCCTCCTCTCCCCCTCCTCTCTCCATCCTCTCTTACTCCTCCTCTCTCCATCCTCTCCCCTCTCCCTCCTCTCTCCCTCCTCTCCCCCTCCTCTCTCCCTCCCTTCCACCCCCCTCCTCTCCCCCTCTCCCTCCTCTCCCCCTCCTCTCTCCCTCCTCTCCCCCTCCTCTCTCCCTCCCCTCCTCCCCCCTCCTCTCCCTTCTCTCCCCCTCCTCTCTCCCTCCTCTCCCCCTCCTCTCTCCCTCCCCTCCTCCCCCCTCCTCTCCCTCTCTCCCTTCTCTCCCCCTCCTCTCCCCCTCCTCTCTCCCTCTCCCTTCTCTCTCCCTCCTCTCCCCCTCCTCTCTCCCTCTCCCTTCTCTCTCCCTCCTCTCCCCCTCCTCTCCCCCTCCTCTCTCCCTTCTCTCTCCCTCCTCTCCCCCTCCTCTCTCCCCTCCTCTCCCCCCTCCTCTCTCCCCCTCCCCTCCTCTCACCTCCTCTCCCCCTCCTCTCTCCCCCTCCCCTCCTCTCACCTCCTCTCCCCCTCCTCTCTCCCCCTCCCCTCCTCTCACCTCCTCTCCCCCTCCTCTCTCCCCCTCCCCTCCTCTCACCTCCTCTCTCCTTCACCCTTCTCTCCCCCTCCTCTCCCCCTGCTCTCCCCCCTCCTCTCCCATCTCCTCATCTCCCTCCTCCTTTTTCAACAACACCCTATCCTTAAACAACCCCCCTCCTAACCCCCCCCCCTTAAACAACACCTTCCTAAGCCAACACACCTCCTTAAACCAACACCCCTCCTAAACCAACACCCCCTTCCTTAAACAAACCCCACACCTTAGACAACACCCCTTCCTTAATACCTCCCGCTTAAACAACACCCCCTCCTGAAGCAATACTCATTCCTTAAACAACACCCCTTCTTAAACAACACCCCTCTCTAATTTCCCCTTCTTACACAACACCCCTCCTTAAACAACACCCTTCCTTAAACAACACGCCTACTTAATGAACACCCCTTCTTAAACAACACCCTTCCTTAAACAACACCCTTCCTTAAACAACACGCCTACATAATGAACACCCCTTCTTAAACAACACCCTTCTCTAATGTCTCCTTCCTTAAACAACATCCCGTCCTTAATCAACACCACTTCCCCAATATCCCTCCTTAAACAGCACCTTTTCCTAACAACCCCCACCCCCTCTTTAAACAACAACCCTTCATTAATACCCCCGCCTTAAACAGCACCCTTTTCCTAACAACCCCTCCTTAAACAACACCCATTTTTAAACAACACCCCTTCATTAATACCCCCTCCTTAAACAACAACCCTCCATAAACAACACACCCTCTTTAACAACATTACCTCCTTAAGCAACACCCCCTCCTTAAACATTTTAAAATGAAACAACACCCCCTCTTTAAACATTTTAAAATGAAACACACCCACGCCTTAAACATTTTAAAGTGTAACAACACCCCCTCCTTAAACATTTTAAAATGAAACAACACCCCCTCCTTAAACATTTTAAAATGAAACAACACCCCCTCCTTAAACATTTTAAAGTGTAACAACACCCCCTCCTTAAACATTTTAAAATGATACAACACCCACTCCTTAAACATTTTAAAATGAAACAACACCCCCTCCTTAAACATTTTAAAATGAAACAACACCCCCTCCTTAAACATTTTAAAATGAAACAACACCCCCTCCTTAAACATTTTAAAATGAAACAACACCCCCTCCTTAAACATTTTAAAATGAAACAACACCCCCTCCTTAAACATTTTGAAGTGAAACAACACCCCCTCCTTAAAGATTTTAAATGTAACAACACCCCTTTCTTAAACAACAAACACGCGTGATCAGCAAGAAGGAACTGATTGTCAGTAAATGGAAAACGAACCGAAGAAGCATAACTGGATCCATCGATAGTAACGGAATTTTTTAAAAGCAATACACATGGCACTTTTCGTTCCATTTCTTGTCCCTTTGTTACAAATCGAGGCTTAAAAGTTGTTAAAAACCAACAAACACAAACAACAGCAACGAAAAAACAAAACGAAACGAAACAAAACAAAGCAACAAGAATCGTGAATATAGCCATTTTGTACCCAGTAGTCTGTACCAGTGACGTCAGAAACAAGGCCGGAATATGTAACAAAAGTATCAAATACGTCACGAGCCAACCTTTTCTGCTCTTCATTCATAAAAAGCCAAACAGAATGGCGGTGCCCTGAGGAGGTCAAACTCGAAGGGGGGAGAAAGTATTTATTTTGAAATATGTTGATAGAACAGCCAAATGAAGCAAAGAGATGAAAATATGTGCATACTGTTTTCGCTTTTTGATCAGCTTGCGTCTTCAGCTGACTTCTCTTTTAAGGTGAATGTTCAAGGGAAGGGGAGATGTGAGCAAACGTCGTGGGAATGGGGAATTCCCTTAAAGGAGAAACGTTCAAAGTTGGAAGGGAGGCGGGGGGCGGTTACAGAACAGTGAGCTGAAACGGAAATGGAATCCCATAATCATGGGGCCTGCAAATCATTGTCGTCAGTACCATCCACCCGGCCATCATGTACGTCGGTTTCCTAACCATCACACCCCCCTATCTATCAGTCATTGGTCAGCAAATCGTCACATTCCCCTATCCATCAGTCACTGGTCAGCAAATCGTCACATTCCCCTATCCGTCAGTCACTGGTCAGCAATTCATCACATTCCCCTATCCGTCAGTCACTGGTCAGCAATTCATCACATTCCCCTATCCGTCAGTCACTGGTCAGCAATTCATCACATTCCCCTATCCGTCAGTCACTGGTCAGCAATTCATCACATTCCCCTATCCGTCAGTCACTGGTCAGCAATTCATCACATTCCCCTATCCGTCAGTCACTGGTCAGCAATTCATCACATTCCCCTATCCGTAAGTCACTGGTCAGCAATTCATCACATTCCCCTATCCGTCAGTCACTGGTCAGCAATTCATCACATTCCCCTATCCGTCAGTCACTGGTCAGCAATTCATCACATTCCCCTATCCGTCAGTCATTGGTCAGCAAATCATCACATTCCCCTATCCGTAAGTCACTGGTCAGCAAATCGTCACATTCCCCTATCCGTAAGTCACTGGTCAGCAATTCATCACATTCCCCTATCCATCAGTCACTGGTCAGCAAATCGTCACATTCCCCTATCCGTAAGTCACTGGTCAGCAAATCGTCACATTCCCCTATCCGTAAGTCACTGGTCAGCAATTCATCACATTCCCCTATCCGTCAGTCACTGGTCAGCAATTCATCACATTCCCCTATCCGTCAGTCATTGGTCAGCAAATCATCACATTCCCCTATCCATCAGTCACTGGTCAGCAAATCGTCACATTCCCCTATCCGTAAGTCACTGGTCAGCAATTCATCACATTCCCCTATCCGTAAGTCACTGGTCAGCAATTCATCACATTCCCCTATCCGTCAGTCACTGGTCAGCAATTCATCACATTCCCCTATCCGTCAGTCATTGGTCAGCAAATCATCACATTCCCCTATCCATCAGTCATTGGTCAGCAAATCATCACATTCCCCTATCCATCAGTCATTGGTCAGCAAATCATCACATTCCCCTATCCGTCAGTCACTGGTCAGCAAATCATCACATTCCCCTATCCGTCAGTCACTGGTCAGCAATTCATCACATTCCCCTATCCGTCAGTCATTGGTCAGCAAATCATCACATTCCCCTATCCATCAGTCACTGGTTAGCAAATCATCATATTCCCCTATCCATCAGTCACTGGTTAGCAAATCATCATATTCCCCTATCCGTCAGTCATTGGTCAGCAATTCATCACATTCCCCTATCCGTCAGTCATTGGTCAGCAAATCATCACATTCCCCTATCCATCAGTCATTGGTCAGCAAATCATCATATTCCCCTATCCGTCAGTCACTGGTCAGCAATTCATCACATTCCCCTATCCGTCAGTCATTGGTCAGCAATTCATCACATTCCCCTATCCGTCAGTCATTGGTCAGCAAATCATCACATTCCCCTATCCATCAGTCATTGGTTAGCAAATCATCATATTCCCCTATCCATCAGTCACTGGTTAGCAATTCATCATATTCCCCTATCAGTCAGTCACTGGTCAGCAATTCATCACATTCCCCTATCCGTCAGTCATTGGTCAGCAATTCATCACATTCCCCTATCCGTCAGTCACTGATCAGCAAAACGTCCAAACCCAACTGAGACAGCCCCAACTGATGAAGCAAGGAGCCAATAAGCTGATGAAGCAAGGAGCCAATAAGCTGATGAAGCAAGGAGCCAATAAGCTGATGAAGCAAGGAGCCAATAAGCTGATGAAGCAAGGAGCCAATAAGCTGATGAAGCAAGGAGCCAATAAGCTGATGAAGCAAGGAGCCAATAAGCTGATGAAGCAAGGAGCCAATAAGCTGATGAAGCAAGGAGCCAATGAACTGATGAAGCAAGGAGCCAATAAGCTGATGAAGCAAGGAGCCAATAAGCTGATGAAGCAAGGAGCCAATGAACTGATGAAGCAAGGAGCCAATAAGCTGATGAAGCAAGGAGTCAATAAGCTGATGAAGCAAGGAGCCAATAAGCTGATGAAGCAAGGAGCCAATAAGCTGATGAAGCAAGGAGCCAATGAACTGATGAAGCAAGGAGCCAATAAGCTGATGAAGCAAGGAGCCAATAAGCTGATGAAGCAAGGAGCCAATGAACTGATGAAGCAAGGAGCCAATAAGCTGATGAAGCAAGGAGCCAATAAGCTGATGAAGCAAGGAGCCAATAAGCTGATGAAGCAAGGAGCCAATAAGCTGATGAAGCAAGGAGCCAATAAGCTGATGAAGCAAGGAGCCAATAAGCTGATGAAGCAAGGAGCCAATAAGCTGATGAAGCAAGGAGCCAATGAACTGATGAAGCAAGGAGCCAATAAGCTGATGAAGCAAGGAGCCAATGAACTGATGAAGCAAGGAGCCAATAAGCTGATGAAGCAAGGAGCCAATGAACTGATGAAGCAAGGAGCCAATGAACTGATGAAGCAAGGAGCCAATGAACTGATGATGCAAGGAGCCAATAAGCTGATGAAGCAAGGAGCCAATGAACTGATGAAGCAAGGAGCCAATGAACTGATGAAGCAAAGAGCCAATGAACTGATGAAGCAAAGAACCAATGAACTCATGAAGCAAAGAGCCAATGAACTCATGAAGCAAGGAGCCAATGAACTCACGAAGCAAGGAGCCAGTGAACTGATGACGCAATGAGCCAATTAGCAGATGGAGGCAAGAGCCAATGAGCTGCAAGTAGAGTCAGAGGACTTACCTTTGGGCAATGCCTGCATCAGGATTTGGTCTATGGAGTAGTCGGCCCCTACCACGTGTTTCTGGAAGAGGAAAACAAGTGTTTAGCCCAGTTAATTATCACAAGGTGAGTGAGTGAGTTGCACGCGCACACACACACACACACACACACACACACACACACACACACACACACACACACACACACACACACACACACACACACACACCAGCACCTACCCTTTAACACACAACGTACACCATTATCTCTCGGTCACAGACTCACTGCCTTCAGCACCTACCCGTCAACACACGGCGTACAGAGTTATCTTTCGGTCACAGAATCTCTGCGATGCGGTCAATGTGTACGCTTTTCCTTTGTTTTACGGATAGATGGCTGGTTTTTAACGTTGTAACTCTCAAACAGACAAACTTGTTTTTGAACTGGTGTATACCAATGTGTGGTTGGTGCGGAGATAACCCTATTTCGGTTGACGGGACGTTAAAATCCAAGAACTAACTGACTAACTAACCAACCAACCAACTAACCAAGTAACTAACTAACCAACCAACGCACTCTTTTAACTTACCCCAGCAAGCAAGAAGAGAACTATCACACACTCGTGCATTTCTGCGTTGTCGTCTTCAAACGATCCAGTCACTTGTCACAGAAGGCTGAAGAGTCTGTCGAAAACGAATTGTAAAGAAGGTATTACGAATGAAATGTTGTGAAACAGATGTATGACACTGATCGCCTGGTCAGCCACAGAGGTCACACATTCAGGGTGACAGGAAATGTTATGAAACAGATGTATGACACTGATCGCCTAGTCAGCCACAGAGGTCACACATTCAGGGTGACAGGAAATGCAATGAAACAGATGCCTGATACTGATCGCCTGGTCAGCTACAGAGGTCACACACATTCAGGTGACAAGAAATGTTGTGAAACAGATGCATGACACTGATCGCCTGGTCAGCCACAGAAGTCACACATATTCAGGGTGACAGGAAGCCGTTCCACATGCGCCGTGTGAAGTAGAATCGTCACGACTCTACGAGGGAAACCTCTGTGGGTGGAGAGATCGACTGTACGGGAGATCTTTGTGGGTGGAGAGATCGACTGTACGGGAAATCTTTGTGGGTGGAGAGATCGACTGTACGGGAGATCTTTGTGGGTGGAGAGATCGACTGTACGGGAGATCTTTGTGGGTGGAGAGATCGACTGTACGGGAGATCTTTGTGGGTGGAGAGATCGACTGTACGGGAAAACTTTGTGGGTGGAGAGATCGACTCTACAGGAGATCTTTGTGGGTGGAGAGATCGACTGTACGGGAAATCTTTGTGGGTGGAGAGATCGACTGTACGGGAGATCTTTGTGGGTGGAGAGATCGACTGTACGGGAGATCTTTGTGGGTGGAGAGATCGACTGTACGGGAGATCTTTGTGGGTGGAGAGATCGACTGTACGGGAGATATTTGTGGGTGGAGAGATCGACTGTACGGGAGACCTTTATTTGGTGGAGAGATCGACTGTACGGGAGACCTTTGTGGGTGGAGAGATCGACTGTACGGGAGACCTTTGTTTGGTGGAGAGATCGACTGTACGGGAGACCTTGTGGGTGGAGAGATCGACTGTACGGGAGACCTTTGTGGGTGGAGAGATCGACTGTACGGGAGACCTTTGTGGGTGGAGAGATCGACTGTACGGGAGACCTTTGTGGGTGGAGAGATCGACTGTACGGGAGATCTTTGTGGGTGGAGAGATCAAGAACAGCAGAGCTGCAGCAAAGTGTAATAATTACATCATATCAAAGGCATTTTCCCAGACTGCAAGAAACTCACGATCCAAACACAAAAAGGTTCAAAGGAACGCTTATTTGTTTTGACACGGACACACAATAGGCACATTTTCGGGAAGTCCCCTTTGTCAAGTCACAAAACGACACTTAGACAACAGTTAAACAGTTAAAAACGATTAAATAGGAGAAAGAAACTGTGTGTGTGTGTGTGTGTGTGTGTGTGTGTGTGTGTGTGTGTGTGTGTGTGTGTGTGTGTGTGTGTGTGTGTGTGTGTGTGTGTGCGTGCGAATGTGTGTGTGTGCGTGCGTGCGAATGTGTGTGTGTGTGTGTTTGTGTGTGTGTGTGTGTGTGTGTGTGTGTGTGTGTGTGTGTGTGTGTGTGTGTGTGTGTGTGTGTGTGTGTGTGTGTGTGTTTACGTGTTGTTCAGGTTTGCTAATATTTGCCAGACGTCTTTATATTTAGCCTTGTTCAAGTGTAGCGCTGTGATCATTATTGCATAATTATATTATTTTGCATTTGCTGTTAGATTGTACTGAAATCGAGAAAGCGTTACAAAATTTATGAGGAGAAAAAGCACAGAGAAAAAAAGAAAAAATGAAAGAAAAAAGAGAGAGAGAAAGAGAGAAGCCCGTGTAAGTGGCGTCCACCAGCATGTACAATATCCACTGTGATGACATGCAGGGGTGGTCACCAACCAGAAATGCTTGCTGACGAACAGGCATGAAAACGGAAGTTTGCACTAAAGCGCAAGTCATTCTGCCGCAGTTAACCTAAATGTGGGCCGGATATGCCCGGCGGAAAGGTTTTAGGCTGGTAAACAGATGGAGCTCGGTTCGATTCCGCTTTGGCTGTCCTCTCTTCGGAAGCTGTGCACACTATCTTGAGCTTTGTAGTTAATGAAACATTAAAATGTCTCTCATTGCTGCCCACCTTAATGCAGGAGTCATTCTGGTGGGTTTTTTTATGTTGCTTTACGTCCACAGAGGCGGGATGACCTATTAGGGACGGGGACAGAGTGGGAAAGGGGACAGGGTGATTGGCTCGACCGCGGAAACCGCCCGAAAAAGACCGGAGAGACCGTAGACCGCCGCCAGAACAATGGAAGTGTTAAGGCGGTGTCCCCTCGCCATTGCCCAGCGACTTGTGCACTGCGCAATTGCTCTTTCAACTGCTGTGCTGGACAGAGTCACTAAGACAATGTCCGTTGCACCGCTGTTGACGAACAACTTGGACAACTCGAAGCAAAAGACGTCCAACTTGCTCAGCCAGCTCCACCTCCCTACTCATGATCTCTTCTGGGCAAAAGTGAGGGTCCAGCTCCACCTCCCTCCTCTAAGATCTCTTGATCTTTTGATCTCGCCCGGAACCCTGTGTCTGGTGGGGATAGTGTAGCGTTAGCTATAGTCTCTCTCTTCCCTCACCTCCTGGGATTTCGGGTAATGAACCTGTCAGCCATGTTTCTGACGTCACTGACACAGACTGATGGATACAAAACGGCCGCACTCACGGTTGTGTTTTCGAGATTATCAAGCGTTGATGTTTTAGCAAACAAGACCAGAAATCTAGTGCAAAAGTTATGTGTGTGCTGTGTGTGTGTGTGCTCTGTGTGTGTGTGTGTGTGTGTGTGTGTGTGTGTGTGTGTGTGTGTGTGTGTGTGTGTGCTGTGTGTGTGTGTGTGTGTGTGTGTGTGTGTGTGTGTGTTCTGTGTGTGTGTGCGGTGTGTATGCTGTGTCTGCTGTATGTGCAGTGTGCGTGCAGTGTGTGTGCTGTGTGTGTGCTGCGTGTGCCGTGTGTGCTATGTGTGTAGTGTATGTGCTGTGTTTGTGCTGTGTGTGTGCTGTGTGTGTTGTATGTGTGCAATGTGTGCTGTGTGTGTACTGTGTGTGTGTGTGCAGTGTGCGTGCAGTGTGTGTACTCTGTGTGTGCTGCGTGTGCTGTGTGTGTGTTATGTGTGCAGTGTGCGTGCAGTGTGTGTGTGTGTGCTGTGTGTACTGTGTGTGCAGTGTGCGTGCAGTGTGCGTGCTGTATGTGTACTGCGTGTGCTGTGTGTGTGTGTGTGTGTGTGTGTGTGTGTGTGTGTGTGTGTGTGTGTGTGTGTGTGTGTGTGTGTGTGTGTGTTGTGTGCAGTGTGCGTGCTGTGTGTGTGCTGTGTGTAGAGTGTGCGTGCAGTGTGTGTGCTGCATGTGTGCTGCGTGTGCTGTGTGTGTAGAGTGTGAGCTGTGTGTCTGCTGTGACGCATCTTCGCCTTGGCTTCACTGTAACTCCAGAACTCTGCGAGTCTATCGTGTCTTCATGGCCTGTGGTAAATGTCTGATGGGTGTATAGACACAATGGCTACATCCTGCATATCCTATGAGCTACCGGGAACCACGATGCCGACGTGTCCCACGCCAGATAGAGTGATGGAAAACAACGTCAGTCCGGAGAGGGCAAAATGATGGGGCGTGGGGCAAGAAAGAGAGAGGGAGGGAGAGAGAGGGAGAGAAAGAGAGAGGGAGGGAGGGAGAGAGGGAGGGAGAGAGAGAGAGAGAGAAGAGAGAGGGACGGAGAGAGAGAAGAAGAAGCAGAAATGGGGGAAGAGAGAGAGAGGGGGAGGGAGTTAGAGAGGGAGAAAGAGGGGGGAGGGAGGGAGGGAGAGAGAGGGAGGGGGAGGGAGGGGGAGAGAGAGGGGGAGGGAAGGGGAGAGAGAGATGGGGGGGAAAGATGGAGGGAGAGAGAGAGAAGGGGAGGGAGGGAGAGAGAGAGAGAGAGAGAGAGAGAGAGAGAGAGAGAGAGAGAGAGAGAGAGAGAGAGAGAGAGAGAGAGAGAGAGAGAGAGAGAGGAAGAAGAAGAAGAAGAGATAGTGGGGAGGGGGGTGGTGGGCGGAGAATAAATGCGGTATAAGAGAGAGCGAGAGGGAGAAAAGAAAAATGGGGGTGAGGGGGAGAAACGATGGAGAGAGAGAGAGAGAGAGAGAGAGAGAGAGAGAGAGAGAGAGAGAGAGAGAGAGAGAGAGAGAGAGAGAGAGAGAGAGAGAGAGGAGACGAAGAATGGGGAGGAAAGAAAGAAAGAGAGAGATGAATAAAGATTCCAGTATCTAAATCAGTTTTGTTTTGTTTTGTTTTTATGACTATGTTAACAACCGAGAATCTAAAAATCACTGCAATAAATAAATAGATAAACAAATAGGCAAATAAGTGAATAAAAGAGTTATTTAGTTAATAACTCTAAAGTGTGGAAGAAGAAGAGAGAGAGAGAGGGAGAACCAAACCAGGAAAACCTACACTGTATGGACAGACGAACGAAAGAAACAACCATAAACGAACAAACAAACAAACGAAAAATTAAACGCAAGAAAAAGTACATGAATCAGTTGCAACCTAAGAAAACAAGAAGAGAAGCAAAGA